>VUJU01000917.1:0-74944 GCA_009835225.1 Aphis craccivora
TCATCTAAGCAAATTTTAAGAAAAAAATAATATAATGAAATATTATCAATCAGATTTGTTATTTATAGATTTATAGGTGATACTAATATACCTATATATATATAATAATATTATTTTATATTATGGTTATTGTGTCATATATTTGTGTTAATGTGTTGTGTATTTATTACAGATTTATGTTAATAAACGTTTTTCGAAATTTATTGTACATACTCAGAAAAATAATGGAAACTTCTCAATTATTAAAAATATCATCTAGAATACAATGAATATTAATTAGATGACTTACTTTATAATCAAATGTCAGTAAATCAATCGGTATCTTATACTTTCTGGCAAAATTCTGTTGCGTTCCGGTCAAAAAAGCTTGTGTGAAATAAAATCCGGACAACCAAAACAATTTTGGAGCACCATTATCATACCATTTCTAAATATTAAAATTAATAATACTATCAGGTATTACTAATCTAAATAATACTAATGTTTTATTATTTATAAATAAGGGCCCGAAAGGTTATGCACTAAAAACTATCAACATATGCACTTAAAATATGAATTTAATTTTTTAATTGTTTTTTTTTTTTGTAAAAATAATATTTAAAAGATGGAGGGAAATATGCACAATTTTTATATGATATAATTGATTGTAATTACTTTAAGAACAACAATTTATAACTAGGGATTTAGACAAGTTTTCAAATACAAACAAATGATCGCGATTATCAACCTTACCAAGCATTGACCTTTAATTTTAATCAAGTTTTCATTTTATATTAACAACGTTTTTATAAGGATTTATTTTTCAAGAAGTAAATTTTGAAATATTCTCAAAGTAGGTACGACATTTGAATGAAATATTAATAATAATACCAATAAAATACAGCAAAATGCAATTTTATTATCAAATATACACATTTTTTTTTAAACCTCAAAATATGTACACTATAATGTTTCATTTTTGAACTCATTAGGTTGTGATTCAAATTTTTAGAAACTTTTTGATACACTGTAAAAACATGCAAATACGTGAAATTTCGAGCCCCCTATTTATAATTTATATTTTAAATACTTAGGCATGATATTATTGTATAATATAATCATAAGTCTGAGATTTTTTGTTAGGTATATACCTATTATAATTAGATTTTATGGAATATAAGCCATATTTCATGTGACTATAAATTAATTAATTCATACCATTTTAAACGTAGATTAAATTATTCGACATAATCCTTTAGATTGATCGGAATTTTTTATTCTATGTTTTAAATTTATTACTTTACGAAATTGGTTGTTAACTGATTTATGGATAAGAAATTATAGATTACTACTATATAAAAGCTAATAATCTAACTTGCAAAAATGCCATTCTTTGTAAGAAATCTTTCACATAACTTCCCAATGGTTTTAAAGATGGATAGGAATTTTTTGCCCAAGTTGTCGGAATTTTTCCGTTTATGATACTCTGACACAGTTCTTCCAGTTCACTAGATATTAGTATTAGGCCTAAAAAAAAAAAACAATTATACACATAATATTAGTTATTAAGACAAAGTTAAATATTTTGTTTTCTTTTAAAATAGGTATCTGTTGATTTTTTAAGCGTGTAGGTAATGTTCTTGCGTGTTTATAGAAATATTGATGTACGAGTAAATTATTATTTTATTTTGTTTAATAAGAGGTTGTAAGTATATGAACATTAAATAATGTGACGAATATCATAATTATTAATGATCAACAGATAATTATAATACATTATTACGATATAAAATTAAAAATTTTTAGTACCAAAAGTTTGTTATTTAAAATTTTTATTTGATTAACATCATACCTTTGATAGCTTTTTGAACGTTAATTAGACTTGAACTTATTACGTTCAAAAGATTATTGAATCGTCCCATTTCTTGAACCAAAACTGTGTTCATAGACTGATTGTAGTCAGTAGGGTATTTTTCTAATGCAAGCACTGTATCGAAAGGAATCGGAAGTTTGTTTAGAACATCTACAGCAAATATAATGATAAGTTCTTCTGACGATACTCCTTTTCCTTCCTTTGAACTTGCCATATTCTATGCGATTTAACAGATATGTATACCTACTGTACTAATATTATTGTGTATATGTGTATTTAATGGTTATAATGTAATATGTGATATTTAAACGTTATTATAACAATATTTTGATTTGCAATAGGAATATAGATTATTAAAATAAAATTATAGATCTAATTATTTGAAAACCTAAAATAAAATAAAAATGAATTTTTTTAAAGAACTAGGTAAATGTTTTAAAATTATCATTAAAATGTTATAAATTATAATTATAATACATTAAATTATCGAATGAAATTGTTGTTTATCATTCAATGAAATAATGAGAACTATACCTACAGTGTATTTATTGACAGATAATTTGAGTATGTGTTGTATAATGTATTATTTACTTAAGTGTCTATAATGAGACAATCATTTATAACCCATATTATACGATAATTTTTTTTCCAGTTTGAAATATTTAATACCTATAGACTATCGCTATAGGTACCAATTAATTATCAACTGTCCGTTATTACGATTGCATGTTTGAAAAATATTTTTCTATTTTTATTTTGATATGATCAATGTTAAAATTAAATATATAATGAGCGCTATTGATGTACTCACCACTCGAAGAAGTATGTTTTTTTTTGTGTAAACTGCGCAATGTTACATTTTGTTGTTATAAAAAATTTCATTATAACATCATAATTATCTATTACGTGTGATTTTGGAGAATTTGCCAATATTTTGCTTATAATACATAAGAGGCGTATTTAGCTCTTCCTCCAAGAGGGGGGGGGGCGAAATTTGAACTCAAATCATAGGCACTTATAAAAGTATATGTCTATAAACGACAGTGTACATATCTATAAATAAATTGGTAGTTTAACATTTTTCGATTGTTTCGTTTGCTTAAAATTTTAATAATTGATTTCTACCCACTTTAATAATCCATAATAACATTAATTATTGTAAACAACATCAATAATATAACAAACAAAATAACTTGACATACATAATATAAATATAAAAGAAATAATGATCACATAATAGAATAGCAAGTAGTTTTAAAATAAAGTTATGTGATAATAATTAATAATATAATAATAATTTTAAGATGAATATATAATAATAAAACAAGAATACAAATTACAAAATTTAAATAACAATAAAATCCAATAATTTTCTGTTTGTTTTTGAAAATCTCTCTATTACTTTTATAGTGTCGATAGGTATATTTCTATGAATATTCAATTAAGTCAAATCTGTAAGTGTTTTCTGGGACATTTGACTTCTCAGCCATGTTTTTAACCTAATGTAACATTGACCATTTTTCAGAAAGCAATAACTAATAAGTAAACAGCCAGAGGAGTCATGTTTAGTGCAAAGCAAAAAAGTTGGACAAATTCATAAAAATATCAAATGATTAAATAAATAAATTAATTAAATATCGAAATCAGACTATCTGGGTAAAGAAATAGGTACTGAATAGCGAAAATTAAATTAATATGATAATAATTTTAACCAAGTTATGTCATAAAATTTAATAACTAGTTGTAAAAAAAACCCTTAACTAATTTTGGTAATTTTGTTCTTGCCCATCCACAATCGTAACAACAGAATGTTTTATTCAATTTTAACAATTTCTTAACATCGATGTCACGGTCCACAGCCTGTCCCAGAGTCTATCTTAGTCTGTTATCGATGTTTTATTAATTGATAACGGGTTTTCGACAACTATTATCAATTTCCATTATCCGCCCAAAAAAAAATATGCCTTATATTTTTAATTTTTGATTCATTGTTTAAGATATAATTATTAATTATAATAAAATAAAAAAGCACCTATACATGAATCACATTGAACAATGTTCGCCCCTATCGCCCCCCTAAAATATGCCCCTGTAATACATGATCTTATCGGGCATTTTCGGGTTAGTATTTTATTATACCGATCGTCGCAAACACGCTATTATAGGTAATACATTTGGTGCTGAGAGGCTTTACAATGGAACTTCCAACTTACTGCTGACTTTGTAGGCCAGTACTATGTATTACTGATTGTAATAAGGTACAATATATACAAACTTGCACAATTGATCTATTCTTGGTGACGTTATGTGCATTCGGTTATTAATTTACAAAAATATAATTATCACATCATAATGTCTTGTTATGCACGTAGCAATGTTAAATACCGTGATAAACTAAAATGATATACCGTATTACCGTGTGTCCTAAGAAACAGGGTACACTTTATCAATCATTACCCTTTTAATACTTTACAATTCTGTTTGCGGGACATTAAACTACACTTCTAGATCATAAATCCTATGAATCAAAATTTTTTTAACTAAAAACTGTTGCATGCACAACAAAAATTTATTTTTTTTAAATGGCAACCCCGGTTTTAAGTACCATTTTCGAATTGATCGAGTTTTTTCAAGTGACTTTGATGTAACAACTTGTATTGTAAACTCAAAATTAGCTAAATTAGAGCTAAAAGTACAATTTTAAAATCTTATTAAATTTGAATATATTTTTTTTTTAATTGTACGTATTATTTCTTTCTTAACACTGTGATGTAATCAAAATTTTATTATTAAAGTAATAAATTATTTACTAATTAGGTATGAATAATTATTTAATTTTATTGTTACGCAAATTACGAATAACATAATTTAAATATGTATTTTTAAGAAATAAAATTCTAAATTTCTATTTCATTTTATTTAACACTAGTATACAATTTTACTTAGAATTTAATTTACAGAAATTACATCATTTACTATTCAATAAATTGTTCAAAAGTCGTTATTATAATAGTCCAATTCCGATGTAAAGAAAAATATGTATAATTAGAAATAAAATAAATGTTCAAATGTTTAAATATCAATTTGATGCTTACAATTCTATACAAACGGAGGGACTTTCGATAAATTTATTGAATTTATAATTTACTACTTTAATAATAATTTTGATTACATCATGATGTTTAGAAAGAAATAATGAGTATAATTAAAAAAAAAAAATATATTCAAATTCAATTAGATTTTAAAGTTATACTTTTAGCTCTAATTTAGTTAATTTTGAGTTTACAATACAAGTTGATACATCAAAATCACTTGAAAAAACTCGATAAATTCGAAAATGATATTTAAAACAGGAGTTGCCATTTAAAAAAAAATAAATTTTTGTTGCTCATGCGCGCAATACTTGAGTTAAAAAAATGTTGACTCATAGGAATTTATGATCTATAAGCGTAGTTTAATATCCCGCAAACAGAATTTAAAAATATTAAAAGTGTAATGAGTGATAAAGTGTACCCTATTTCTTGGGACACACGATATATATTGTATTACTAATACCAAATTTCCAATTAGGCGGTCATAACTTATAAATGTTAACTAATCAAGGATGAAGCACCACCAGAATCAAAAGGGATAAACCGTAAAGCACAACAACCGTCATCTGCGACGACGATCGGCGTCAGGCGCCTTCATACGACGTTGGGATTCTCCGAATGTAATAACGTCGTTGACGTCATCAACTACCGCCGCTGGCGCCAATGATCGACGCCAAGCATCTTACTGGACGTCGAACTTTTTTAGCGCCACCGCCGGGCCGCGGCGATGGGTTGACCCAAACTCTTGCCCCCGACTTGAGAAATTATAAATACGTGTACGTAGCGCGAAACCAATGGGTAGAAGTGTGGTTATACAAGGATCAACATCCACTATCAACGGAAAATTAAATAACCGAACCGAACAAATTATAGTCCAATAAGAACGTAAGAACTCATAGGAAAAATTGTTCTACAGTGTACAGACCTGAGTACTGAGCACAGAAGTAAGTAGAATGTCACTTTCTTGTTGTTCTTTAATGAGATCTGCATTTTCGTTCATACCAAATATACTAGGCCGAGTGATTGAAGGTAACTCTTGAATGTAATCAACGAATTGGTCGTATTTCTTCAAATTTGGGCAATAGTAAGTTCCTGATTACGTATAATAATGAGTTTAAATAAATACGTGAAATATATCCATTATTTATGTTAAATTTACCAGATTTATCAAATCTATAGTTTTTGTATTTGACGATTTCTTGGGTATAGAACTTATTTAGAAACGTATTTAGACACCTACGGTCCCAGTCGTCAGTTACACGGCCACCATAGTTACATTCACCAGTTAAATAACGTAAAGCTTCGAATTGAATTTTTGAATATTCGTTAAGGAAGTTTTGTAACTGAACGACGCTAATTCTGAGATCGGTTTCGTTAAATTCGTATGGTCGATTCCATCCGATTGGACCAAAATGACGTCGCTCTTGTATTAGAGCATGGAAGAAGCATAGCCCAAAAAGCATCTTCTTGAAATGACTACCTTGTTTACAGCCTTCAAAGAATTCTTCGTTTACAATCGGATCACTTGTAAACGATCTATTTTCCAAATGATATATAGTTTGTTAATCTTGACATTTCTCAAATCAGTTTAATAAATATATAAATACCTGTAAAGGTTGGCTCGAAGTCCTTTTGGTGGTTCATTTGTAATTTTTATACTATTTTGCAAAACCGATACAGGAAAGTACTCCACAGGATACGAAGTCAACCAAAGTCTAAACTCGGGATGAGTATGCTCACCAGTAAAGCTTTCACATATCTAATAAAATAAAATATGCTAAAATTTTTCAATCGAATATATTTCATCTTTTATTTCAATAAACTGCCATTTTATTTGAAAAGTTATTAATTATGACTTATAATTAATACAAAGTTAAGAGTATAGGTTTTCTATGTTTACTTTATTGAAGCATTTTTAGGCTTTTGATTTTAAATGATTTTAACTGATTTTAGGGTATTTTAAATTACGAAAANTTTTAGGGTGTTTTAAATTACGAAAAAAAAAAAAAAAAAAAAAAAATACTACTAATTACTACTCCATCCTACAATCTAAGACCTAACTATGTATTCAATAAACATGATATAAGCTTGTGGAACGCTGGAAATGGTAGTCGATTTACTGAAATAGCATACAATTTAAATTTAACCCCTAGTAATATTTGGTTAAATTTGTATTGGATATTTTTTTATTTACTTGAACATACTATATTCTTCGTTAGGTAAAAGCATACCTATTAGTTATTATATGTAATAAACATTTATATTGTATCCCATAATATTATGTAGGTAGTAGGATATAATATGTAGAATATAGATATTACATGTTCAAATTATATCTATACATATTGCTATGACTATTATAAACACACATTGAGTCTAATTTTAAACTAAAGCGGTTTTCTGAAAATATGGGGAATCTTATTGATTTTATTGAGCTTGAAGTATTATAAGTATTATTATTATAGCTTATAATAAAGTTCTATTTAACTTTTCCTTGGTCAATTTAAAATTAGTTATAATGATAAAAATAAATAAAAAAACAACACAAATCGTAAATAAACATATTAGAGACACCATTAAACCTAATTTTTCTCAAAATAAATCATTTTATATTTAAGACGATCTTCATAATGAACTGTAAATTGAACTAGTAAATAGTAACAAATTATTATTTTTGTAAATTTAATTGTATCTACGTGGTAATCTGATAATGAGTGATGGTTTTAATTATTTAATTGAATGAAAATAATTAATAATTAATTAAAATGCAGCTATATAATATGAATAAAGAGGTTGTAAAGTTTACCATTTCAAGTTGTGACATCCAGCTTTTAGCTAAATGGCAATTTTGTAACAATACCCAGTTACCCATTCTTGTAGCTTCAGTGATAAGTCTTGAGGCTATTGGTCCTTGTCCTTGACCTAATGATAAAGCCGATAAACGGGTAGCAAATCCCTATGTAAAAACAAGAAAATTATAGTAAAATGTATCAAGTTCAATATAAAATATAAACTATATTATTTATAGAAAAATACCAGTTTCTCTGAAAATTTTAACAACATTGCTGTTGGATCTGCACCAGGTGTCAAAACAAAAACTAACGGAGTTAAACAATTGGAATCATTAAAAATTGTTTGTAAATCAAATGGCAGAGGAACTGTGAATTTATGATCCAAAACCGATTCGTCTGTTAGTTATAAAATATGAATATTATACCAAATAAGAAATAATTAGAAAACAAATGTAGTTGGTATCCATTATTCGTAATAATAATAATCTTACTAGCAACAAAATATTGAACAGCTGGTATAATTTTATCATATCGAAGTAAACGTATTATGAGACATTTTTGAAAATAGTTCAGATGTTTATCCCATGGATCAGGAAAAGTTGCTAAATGCGGTTCCAATGAATCATAAATATCTTTCCATTTATCCGTATTGGTTTCGAAATCCTCTTTTATATTCTTTAAATATAAAGTTAGATTTTTTTTTAGAGTGACTTATTCATAACATAAAAAATGGTATTGAATGTAAAAATTAGAATTTATAAAATATTACCTTGAAATTGGGAAGATTATCAAGTCTACATAATTCATCCCAGCTTTTATTTTGTAGCCAACTAATATGATTTTTAAACGGATTATCTAAACTAATTCCACCTGTGAGGAAGAATATCCATTCTTCTGTGTCAAATTCTTCAGATAAATTAATTGCCATAATCAACGATAGTAATAATTTGTCCTAATAATACAAATATTAAATATTATATGATTTAGTAGACAAGTATAAATAAATCTTACTATTTTTAAATTTTAAAGGTATTTAATCAATTTTAGATAATAATTCCTCATTAAATAACAATTAACAATATGTAAATTAAATTGTTAAATTAGGTAATTAATATTAGTTTTAAAATGATCTTATAATATTTAATTTGATTTTATATCATTGTTTAAATTAAAATATTAAATTGTTAGTAAAAATTACTTTTTCAAATAAACTTCTGCATATGTTAACGTATAATGAATATGTAAAGTATTTAATCAATTCAATTGTTCGATCTTCAATATCTATACGCTTAGGGCTGTTTTTGATAGCTACACCGAATAAGTGTATAAACCATGCAAGAGAATATTGATACATTGGATCAATATTAGCTAATGTATCTATGGTAAAAAATAATTTTGTTGAATGTGTTGCAACGATACGGTATTGTTGCCTTGTTTTATCTATTATTTGTTCAGTGATTTCAGATTCTGCTTGTTTTTCTTTAATTTCGTTTGCCAAGACTTTTGAAGAACTCAATATATTTACAGCACCTTCGTCTTCCAAAATATTTCCTTCTGTAGAGCTCAAAACTTGTAATATCTTATCTTCAATATCTTTTAAAGATCTAGAAAATATTTTATTTTTTTACATATTTTAAATAACGTAAATAAGGTCCTTAAACTGATTAAGGAAATAATAGTGTTGGTCTTTTAATGAACGACTTAATTTATTTTTGGATTTCGAGACAGTGAAATAATTCAAAAAGCTTTATGTAAAAAATCTTTAAATTAGATGTTGAACAATGATCATCAGTTGTTCTCTCATCATGTTTAATGTTCTTTTATTTTTGATAAAATTAAAAAAAAAGTAGAAGGACGTAATGATATGAATAAAGTAATTATTTCTGATTACTTTAGAAATTTGCCATATTTATATTTGATGAGAAATATTATATATTATACATTCCTGTGAACAATTTGTAGGCTGATCGATTAAAAACTTATAAATATATACGATTATAGTTATTTACTTGGCATTTTTAGCCCCTTGTATGATCAATTCATTCTTTACAGTTTCTAAATCAGGTCTATCTTTAGCCACTACTTCACCTAATAATTGATCTTCTAGACCAATTGGTGTTATCATGAAATTCAATAATACCACTTTTACAGCTACTTCTGGTAAGTAATGTGGATTTTTAAGTTTAGTTGTTATATAAAACCTTAAAAAATATACTATGATCAAAAAACAATTTTAAATAATATACATGAACATAAAATCATGAAAGTCAATATATTTTATACCTAAAATTACGATTATATTCAATGACGGAATCGCCTAATGTTAGACAGTAAGTTCCACCAGTTAAAAATATTTGTGTTAATAATACAGGATCTAATATAGGATCTAATTCTTCATAAATGTTTTCTAATAAAACCTGAAATATAATAGACATCAAAATATTTTTTTATATACATATATTATTTATACTTGAATAAGGTGTTAATTGAAGTAACTGATTATTAATGTTCTACAATTAATAGGATGCATAGAAAGTTCTTAAGAGGAATTCAGCAAGATGCAAATTAGATATTGGGATATTGTAATGAATACCAGCGAATGAGGATATTGTAATAGGCGGTGATATGAATTTATTAAGGAAGCGATAGAACTGTGTAGGACTATGTAGTAGTGATAGGTACGTGGAGGGTAAGGTTTTAGAATGGGCATTGAGATAGCGTAATAGTACTGGTTTTTTATATGATTATATAAAAATTATTGTAAATACATTCTATAGGTTAAGAGAAAAACATTATGTAACTGGGTGTATTGTTAGGAACACAAAAAAAAAAAAGAAATCGATGAATCTGAAATTGTTGTATGTTGTCTATACATTTAGTTGTATGTTAGAATGCCAAGAGTGGTGTTGCAATCATTAAGAATAACAAAAGTACCGACAGTCTATTTGAAGGTAACGGAATAAGTGAGTATAGGTGATAAAAGTATATAGGCGTAACCCTTAAATAGTTTTATAGTGATGAATTAAATTACAAAAGACATATAGGATGAATTATGTTTGCAGTTAATATTGTGTTAATGTGAGATAACTTGAAAAATGTGAAGAGTAATAGGTATATTATAGACAATTGTGTATTATTTAGAAGTAAGTAATTGAGAAACTGAGAATTTAATGTTATTGGTTGATAATTTAATGTGTACAATTAATAGAGTAATGTAAGTACTTAAGATTGGTTATACTAAATAATTGGAGTTTTGAGAATAACGTTAAAAATTGTAAGTGTATGGATCAACCGAAGAGAAGATTAGGAATTCCGTGAGATAGAAGGATATCGTTGAGATAAAAAGTAGATAATTATAAATAAAAAAATATTTGAGATTGACTACAATAGTAGACAAGATGAGCTTCATCGATCAGGTTATAATTATGCAGTTTTGTTATTACAAAAGGTAACTTAGAAACAATGAGATTGGTCACGAATATAAATATTGAAATAAAGAGAGGTAGAGAAAAACCGATGGACTGAAGTGATCGACCTATTAATCGAATATAGCTGAGAAAAAATAATGAAAGGAGAAAAAGAAATATACTGGTTGACCACTGGTAATGGCATGCTCCAAGATAGTTATGTAGTTTGGTGAACTGAAACGTATTGTGTGCAAAGAATTTTCCATTTCCATTGTCTTAATCCATTTATTGGCTTGTCCCTGTGGATCAATCATTAAAGCCGACCGTCTAGCATTCCTGAAGGAAAATAATAAGAATGTATAGCACTAAAAAGTTTAGTTTCAGTTTTTTAAATCAAATTATGTAGTGATTTTACATGACAATAATGCCATTATCTATAGAAAATAAATCTGTTGGCAATCCAGCCACATTCCAAGCTCTAATTATGACTGGTTGTCCAAGTATTGCACTTAATTGGAAATCTTTAGAACATATAATTTCATTTTCGCTGATTTCTTCTACCCAATCTTTGATTTGCTGGCTTCTGTACTCCATTGTGAATGGACCCAAGTATGCAATAATACCGGAACTTATTAACAAGTCACCTGTAACGAAATATTTGCATTTATTTTTATACTAATGAAGGATTTTTAAATTATTTAACATACCAGTAAGGTTTAAGTATCTTTCTCCAAGATTTATAGTCATTTGTCCCCATCGTTGTTTTTCCCCTCCTAATCCACCTATTAAATCTTCAGCTCGTATCATTTTTGTTTGTACTTCGTCAGCATTATCTTGTAACTTTGTCATTTTTCGTTCATTTTCTTCGAGGCTATCTTGCACAAGTTTTAGTTTCATTTCAACCTCATTAAGTTGTGAACGTTTTTCTTTAAGTTCATCCATTGCATTGTTATACATTGCTTCTGATTCAGCTAGAGCAATTCGTTTTGGTCTTATCTCTTTTGCCACTTTGTCATAACTAGACATTGCTTTTATCCATTTGCATAAGCCTTCTGCAGCAGTTGAAGCTTTTTTAATTTTTTTTGGATCAAAATCTGGATTTGCAACATACTTTTCATTAATTATTTTCATTACCGCACTTGGTATATTATCCTTATCAAAATTAATGAGATGCTCTAAAAATTTCATGTCGTTAAGTAATTTTTTAGATGGTCCCCAATAGTCTTCCACCATTTTTCCAGTAGATGGGTCAGGAATTTTGTCCGGTTTTATTTCTTTTATAGTACAAATACTTTCCATGACTAACTTAACCGCGTTAGGAGGATTTTTCATGGATTTTACGAATGTAATATCGCCAGGAGTCAGAGTGTTTAATGCAGCTAGAGCAGCATTCAATACAGGTTTTGCAGCTTCCATATGAGCTTCACATTCGTCCTTTATTTCTTGTGCTTCGGCTGCAGTTATTTGTGCATTTTTTTCATCTATTTCAATGTTTTGTTTCACTATTGATATTTCTATATTTTCTTTTTCTATTTTTTGCATAATTATTTTAACCTTTTTAGAAGCAGCTATAATTTCAGGTTCTAAATACTTCAGTTCTTTTTGCAAAATTCCTATATCATCAGCTGCGTTTTGCAACCTTTCTAATCCAACTTCATACCGACGTTTTGCAGTTATTATTTCTCTGTTATGAAATAATACGTTACATATTGTTATAATACTGTTTTAATATTATTAACTTACAGTCGTTTTTTACTTAAAACATCTTTAAAAGTGTTAATCATTTCTAAGTAAGAAGTCGGCGTTACGTATGTTCTACGTTGTAATTTAGCATTAAACTCTATAGATAAATCTATTGTTGTTAAATGAAATTTTTGACACATTTTAATACTAACATTACGTTCGTGATCTGTTAATTCAACGTCACTTAAAAATGTTTTTGCAACAGCTATTAAAGCATCCGATGGCCAAGTCTACAATAAAATAGATGCAATTTAGTGTAACACTAATTTTTATTCTTAAACATATAAATCATTTTTTATGGTAAATAACATAGTTTTAATTAGTTTGACTTAATACAATACCATCTTTGTTAATCACCTGAAACCAGTCAATAGTACAACACTGTACAAGTGATGGGAATTGTCTTATTCTTGTTCTGAGGCCATTACCAATTGGGCTAAATGCCAACGATACGTGCAGTTGGTCTCTCACAGTTTGAATAAATAAATTGAATAAACCGGTTATACTACCATCAGTCTAATTAAGTGTAAACTTTTCATTATAAATTCATTATTTAATTAAAATTGTTAATTACTTGTAATGTTTTGTCACGTTGTTTATCTAGTTCACGCATTTTATCACAGATTTCTATTTTTTCATCCATTACAAATAGATTTGGTATTTCTCCAGAGTTTAGTAAATTGTTTATGTCTTCAACCATTCCTTCATCTTTTATCTATACCACATCATTTTTTTTTACATATTTATTTAAACGTGTTATGTTTTATTATAATTTATTTACTTCTGAGTCCGCAAATAAAAATACAACATTTTGATTGAACGCAATAGTAGCTTGCTTAAATATGCTTTTCAAATCCTCATGCCATTCATTTACTCCATACAAGCGAGTCATTTTTATCTAAGTACAATAATATGATATTTTAATGAAGAAGAAGTTTTTTATTTTTAATACCTGAAATAGTTCATATTGTGAAATATGTGCAGCTAGTCTTGTTAACGACTGGCGTCCAGATCCTCCTAAGCCAATAAGTAAAGCGTGCCCTCTTGGTTGATTCATTATACGACAAATCCTGGATAGATGTTCGAGAGCGAATCTAAAAAGCACTAAATGCATAGGTTTTTTGCTCATTTGATTGAATTCATTCAGGAATTCCTCAACTGTCAATCGAAGACTGTCTAAATTACGAATTTCCTTATAGTTTCTATCTTGGGAATGTGGATCAGAGAAATCACAATAAATTAACTGACGTAATTCATTTTGTGTCACCTAATTATTAATAAAAAAAAAAAAAAAAAAAATGAAATTTGTAAAATTATTTTATCAATGTTTTACCTACTATTTTTTTTTCCGTCGTGATAAGATGAATAAACATTTGGTTTAGGTCTTCGTCTAGGAATTCTTTACAGACATCACGTAAATTGTCGAAAAACCACGCTCGGTCAGATTCATCTACTAAACGGTCATAGTATACTCTAAGTATTTCATGTACCCAAAGTCGTTTCATGGAAATTACATCGCTAATAGTTTCAGGAACAGAAAACATGATTCCCTGATGAAAAATAAATTTGATTTATTAGAAAAAAATTTTACTTTTGTTCAAAATATTCCTTGCATCAATTATACCCTAATATATACACATTTATAGATATAAATTAAGATATACATTCTACTTATATTAATTATTCAATAAATGTTACATAAGTTATATAAGTATAATATTTTTATTATTTTTATAAAATTTATTTTTTAATGATGTCATAGATTATATTTACTTGTATGACTTTAGAAAAATCTCTCAAATTAAATAAGTAATGCGATTTAGCTGGAGTTGGCATTAAATAACCGATACTTTTTTTATGCACCTCCAATGTTGAATTAATTAATTGATCAACAGATGAATAACATTTTTTGGCAAAACCTCTATAAAAAAATTCCAAATCAGTTAAAAAAACTTTTATATTTTTTTCTTTTCAAATTACTAAACTTGTTTTCTAAATGCCAAAGTAAAATTTTGCTAAATATGGAAACCATTGTAACATCGTCGAAAGAGTTTGTTACGATTATGTTAAAATGACGACTAAACCTAGGAGTCACTGTATTTCCTGATGACGGAGGACCCATCGCACATAATATTAGAACGTCTTGAAGGTGTATGGGCTCTAATTCTTTACGATCGTACCATGGAAATTTGTCCATACATTGTCGCAATAGCTCGATAGGCGGCTGAGCGCCATAGTACTCCTTTAGTGGCATACTTAAATCGTCGATAAATATTATACACTTGGTACCGATTGGAGGTCCAAACACACCACGTCTTCTCTTAACCAGTTTGCTCATAATTATGTCTTGTGTAATATTTGACGAAGTTTGAGCGGAAAAATTAATGCACGACGAACTGTTGAATTCTTTGTCAACTTTTGTAAAGATGTAATTCTGTAATAGAAAAATTATAGATATAATTTTAAATATGATGATTGCTAGGTCACGAAAAGTCAAAAACTGCATCATACCATAGTGTAAGCTGATTTTCCTGTTCCAGTTTTACCTACCATCAATATGGGTTTATTATTTTCTAATAACATTGACATTAGTGCATGATTTCTTATTGTATCTACTGTTGGAACTATAATTTCATTGAAAGGAATGTCTTGCGGTATCGGTGGTTCATCTTCTATATAATCTGTCCATAGTTTCCACTCACCTTTGCCTTTTTTGTTTAGAACATATCTATAGTCGAAAACCAAACCATCTTTGGGAATTAAATTTGTATATGGTTTATCTGGTGATGGACATAGTTCGAGTGGTATATTTAATGCATAAGCGACTTTTTTAGGAAATTTGTTTTCTAACAATGCTCGAAACAAGAGATTAAATTTTATTCGGCTTTTTGTATCTAACGCAGCTCCCATTGACCATATACATGAAAAGAAACACATACACTGTAAAACAATAAAGTTAGACATAATAATATTGATTATATTAGTTTGAAAATAAAATTTAATATTCAGTTATAATATACTTCTATTTGAGATCTCATATCAACTTGCGAGATTGTTTTTAAATGTTCTTCGTCATAGTATGGTTCCATATATGTATCACAAATATTTGTTAGTGATCTTACCAAATTCAAATCACTAGTAGAAAACACTTCCTACAAAGTAAATTGAAATTATAAACATATTTTTATTATTCTATATTATATTATATAATATGTTAGATACGTTAAGATTACAACGTCTTAACATGAACAATATTGATCGAGTGAACCGTAAAATATGTTTATGTAATGTCTCTTTGTGTTTTGATGGCAAGTAAGGGGACAATTGGTTTATCCACGAAGTCACTAAACATTCCCAGCCCAAAGAAACTGGTTCCATGTAAATCATACCACACCTTGAAACCTGAAATGAATGATAGAATAATATAATATGTAAATATTATATTTAAAACGTATTAAAATCTTAGAAAATTCAAGTTAGCATCATTCGGTTACCGTAGCTGGTGATGCAACATCCAAGTCCATAGGTTCGAAGATTAAATTAGTTGTGTTAGCAAGTTGTATAATTTCTCCAGATATTAAACATAGTTTTTTGTTATCGTCCAATACTGTATTCATACTTTCAATCCAAATGGCGTCAACTGGACCATCAAAAATCAACCATTTTCTATCGAGATTAGTTGAAGATGCAAATTTTCTGAACCCAACAGCTAAAATTCCGTCCGACCATTCGTGTGATGTTAGATCAAACTGACCATAAAGTTGACCCAATGTTATAGATTTTGGGTTTATTACCATAATCTCAACTTTGTGTTCATTCATTAATTTCTTTTAATGAAATAAATAATGTTTTACAATACATCATTGTAAAATAAATTTTTATTTTATGAAAGTGGTCCACATAATATAATTAGATATGAATTAATAAAATATATAAAATTGTATTTTTTTGTTAACCAGTATTTTTATTTCATTGAACCTAGCTGGTTTAAAAACATTTTTATATTTTATTTAATCTTCATAAAATATTAGTACCGTTGTCCTATATAATCAATTAAATAATGACATTCAAAATTATTTTTATTTATTTAATTTTTTTTTATATCAAAAACCGTTTTAAATATCTGAGAATTTTAGAAGGCTTATGTCAAGTATGTACATGTTTACTAATTCAATCCAATGGTTATAATTTATGACTTATAAGTAATGGGAAAATATTTGAACAACGAAATATGAGAGCTAAGACTCTAGATGTCGAATATTGAGAACGTGTCTTTGCTCTTATGCTCATATTATGCTCATATGCTTTGGCTATTTGAGGAATTCGTTCGATGCGTTATTAGAAATGAAACGAGACAGTGTACAAATTAAAAAGAGCTTTTAGTACACAAAAATGCTGTATTAAAAAAATAAATCTAAAACTTAAAAGTATTAAAACTGCTATGCTTACTTTAGTTTCAATAATTTTCAATGCACCACTGAGTACTTTATAGGCTGATGTTTTACCACTAAATGGCAAACCTACAATCATAAATCCGTGTCTAACGATCATCATTTCATATATTTGTTGAATTTTTTCCACAAAGAACGGAGTACTTTGTAGATTCATTGTTTTACATTGTTCTTTTATAGCAGAGTTTAGAATTTGATAGTCTGGTGTTGGCAATTCAATTCCAGGGAACAAATCTGAAGTTAACCCCTATGAGTATGAGCGATCACTGATGTTATTATCATTAACTAAGTCAACAATTATATCGTATATAGAAAAAAGTATCTTACTTTAAACAAAGGAATATCATGTTTAAGAAATTTTGGTAGATTAACGTCATTGATAGAACGCAACATGAGTATATTTTCATCTTCTTCAGGGTATTTTAGTTTTAAATTTCCGGCTGCTGTCAACACAGTTTTAACCGCTCTCATTCCTAGTTAAGATAATATATTTTATGGAATTATGAATTTTAGTTTTATAATCATTGACATATTGAATGTATTTTAACCGTAATCATAATGGTTTTGAGATGAAAGTTGTTCGGAACATAATTTATACGTTGCTACAATTTTTACAGACAATGCTCGAGCTAAGCTAAATCCTTGGGAATACAAAACTATTTCAGATATCAAAGCATAGTCGGGTACCATCATTGCTACTGAACGAAATAAAGCCTGAAAAACAAATTAAATAATATTTAAATTTATAATAACGGTTTTGATAAATCAATAAAACATATTTTAAAAATAACAGTCACCTATACATATATTAAAAAGAAATATTATTTGAAGTTAAGATTATATTTAATAAAAATAAAATAAAAACAAAAATAAAAGTGTTAATGATTTGTCATGTTTTATCTTTTCAATTACTTTCAAATTATCTGGAAGCTCTGAACGTCCAGCGTAACCTGGATTCATGGTTATAAATATAGCACATGTGTTATCCAATGTTAAATTTGACCCCTCAAAAAATATCTTTACCATACCAGCCTGTATACCTCGTTGAATAGTTAATATTTGTTGTGCAACAACTGATAAAACTTCTAAATCTATGCGATTGAATTCGTCAAAACACGCCCATGCGCCACATGAAAGTAAACCCTATACACAATAAACGCTTATTAGACTGGTATAAAAAGTTAGTGTTAAAAATTAACTTTAAAAAATTTCCCAAGACCAATATAGTCCATACTATCTGAACAATTGAAAACGACACATTGTTTAGCTATTGCTTTTGCCAAGTCTTTGGTAGTTTCTGTTTTTCCGGTTCCAGCTGGCCCTTCAGGTGCACCACCCAAATTTAATTGAAGAGCGCAAAACAGTGTTCGATAACAACGATCAGTGAGTGGAGTAATAACTAATCTTGCTGAATTACCTAAGTATTCATAACCATAATTTAATGATGCATTTATCATAGAGGTGAATAAATTCTCTTCCTGAAAATAAAATATTTTTAGACCAATTTGTTTTTTTTTGGCATACGTTTTTATTTACAATCCAATAATATCGCAATTGGCTAATCCATCCAAAATCATTTGTTTTACGAATATTTTTGTTCGACAAGTCATCAACAACATCTCGAGCATGGACGTCGATTACAATCAATGCTCCTGTTATAGTGTGTGTAATTTGTTTGAATTAAATAAATAATATAACGTTCTAGTTCAATAAAACTAACCTAATGTTAATCGTGTTTGAACTGATAATACACCACGAACTAATTTAACAATCTTATCAATCTGCTTATTACATTTATTCAAATATACTGAAAGACCTTCGGGATGTTGTTTAATTGCTTGAGTCATCTCAGCAGTCCAATATGTACACGAAATTGCTAAGACTGCTTGTCCGGGCCATTGCATTACCCATTCATGTCTAACAGTATTTTGATAAGCTAACAAAGCCTTTCCGATTACATCACGTACAGTAGTCTTCATTGATAGTTCTAAATCTAACAACCATCTCTCAACTTGACCTCTAGCTTTGATTGTATTAATTGTTATTGATAAATTTACGATTTCTGCTTCACTAGATACCATAGAAATAACTTCTAGTTTTTCAGTAAAAATAAGTGTGGCTATTCCTTCGAAACATTTTTTTAAATGTGGCTGCACTCTCTTTGGGTCTTTGGTTTCTGATATAATTTCAAGAAGTTCGTCATTTGATAAAAAAAACAATCTTGGAAAATACAGCCGTTTTGTTTCCAGATAATTATTTAAACCTTTTTGTACCAAATCTAAGAGCATATAGCTTTTTTTTAAATTTTGTAAGATGTTATCTATATTAACTGTTTGTAAAATATTCATTGTTTTATTAATATCTTTCATTAGATCTCTCCAAATCTGAAAAATAAATGTGAAGGTTTCAAATTATAGCTATTTTAACTTCAATATATTATGATGAAAAAAGGAGCATCATTTTAGAGCAGCCTATGTAAGAAAATAAGTATATTCAGAATTAAAATGTATTATTAAACATTACAAAGTTTTAATAATTGATTATTTTTTCTTTAATACAAATGAAAAAGAGTATTTAAAAAGATTATTGGTGATTTCTTCAAGTGAAAATGATTAAACTAAAAGAAATCCAGATAAAAATTGAAGATAGTTAATATTTAAGTACTAAAAAAGGTTTAAAAAACTCATCTTTTATCATCAAAAATATCAAAAGCCATCAACATGTTATTATTTTTTTTATTAGTTTGAAATGTTTGAATGACTGCACATTAGTAAAATATAAAAATATCTGTGAGATGCACAATTTTGCATCATACAAATGACGCTTCCGAATAACATTTATGTTGATGTGAATATAAGACAATCTATTACATATATAATACATATTCATCTTATATTTAAATATTTTTTACCTTGTCAACTGCATTAAATTTTTGTGATTCATCTGGCATTTGTCTCTGTATATCTGGAGATGAAAAAATTGATTCCAAGTACATCCAAGTAATTTGAACTTTTACCAATAATTCTATTATTTCATTCAAAGAAACAATTTTTGCTTCCCATTCTCTAAAATAAAAATATATTATACTTCATTGCTCAATTATGTAAATTAAAATAAAATACAGTATTTTTTTCTCAAAAGGCTTAACAAATGGAGAAGATTTCATTGTAGTTGTTTTCAATATGTGATCATCGAGCAATAATTGTACTTCATCAATGCCCGATAAAATATATGTTCCCGAATCTCTAGAAGATAAAATTAAATTATTTTCGTTGTATAAGGAAACTTTTAAAATGTGTTTACTATACTTATAGTCTAATATGGTAAAGTTTAAATCTTTCCATTCGTCTACCATAGTATTTAGCCTCTTTTCCAAATTATTTTCTTTGGAAGCTCCATCACTAATTATTTCAAATTGAGGTACAAATTTACCGAGATTGAGATTTAAAACTTTCATTAGTGTTAGATTTTGATCGGGAAACATAACAAAACCGACTATATTTGAAATTTCTTGCCAATGACGGCGTTTAAGACCTAGATTTCCCAATGTTAATATTTCTGGAATTCTTTTTTTAAATGTTTCAATCAATGATCGCACCTGTATACATTATATTATTACGTTTAAAAATTAATATTAACATACTTATTTGTTTATCATATAAAAGTTAGTTTAATAATGTTTTATTTTTAATATTTGTGTAACTTAAGTTAATAGCCAAGTATAAAATAAATAATATTTTTGTTGATTTACCAATAATGATATTATGTTGGTTATATTTAAAATTTAAACAAGATACTTACAAAAATAATTATAATATTTATGAGACTAAGTATAATATTGTATATTTTTATGTTTACTATTTATGATTTATTTCCTATTATTTATACTTTGAATAAACAAAATAATATAGTAAATATGTGTACAATAAATATTGATTTCTTCAATTGTTCAAAAAAAAAAAAAAAAATGTATTGTGGGTGATTCATTCATACGTTAGAATTAAAATTAATTTTTTGACTAATTTAAACATATCATTCGTCATGTCCTAATCTAAGTATATAATCGTCTAGATAAATAGTACCTAAATAGGAATATTCTTAACTAGTGTATCCAAACCTAATGAAATCGTATTATAAAATAAAGTGTTACGTTTTCCCTGATCAATTGTAAAAACTAAAAAAAAAAAAAAAAAATGTTTTTTTTACGATGTTACTAGTTTTTTGCATTTTTAATAAAATGGACCAATAATTTGTGAGCGGCACTGTAACTATTATATAATAACTAATTGTTGTCTAAACTTAGTACATCTACAAGGATTATTCTTTTATATAAAAAAATAAACCATTATTAATTATACGAAACGATGTTTGTAATTACGGTCGTCGCAATAGCTAATGGAGCAGGGCTTTTCATGAACGTTCGTTCAAGTTTTGTTAAGTTACGATAGTAGTTGGTTACATTTTGATCGATTTGTTCTGGATCGTATGTGCCAATAGTAGCATTCATCCATTTCTCGTAGTTTACAATAAACTCTGAACAATTATCATAAAGCAGTTTGTATGGCGCTAAAGAATCTGAAATCTTAAATACATATTCGTTGCTGTATACGTTATTCGTTTAATAGGTAATAATTTTTGAGTAATGTAAGTATATTTACAAATTTTCGAAGTGGATATGCACTTTCCTCCATCTGGAAGTATTTTTCTTGTTTGTTAAAATCATCAATTGTCTCCAAAGCTTCAGTTAATTTATCATCCAAGTTTTGAGATTTTTCCGCGTATATTTTTATATCGTTTATGTCCCCTAATTGTCGAAAATCGTCTATTTCAGATCTATAAATATTCAGGTCAATATTGAACTTTTTAATACGCCCCTGTAAAACTTCTTTAAATTCTTTTGTTTTATTTAAAACCATTATAGAACTCATAGAAATCGTATCATTGACGTATTTGACCCAACGGAATGTACTAGTCTTTTCTTTTAGCTCTTCCTTCGTAAATTCTATGAAATCCATCAAAAATATTTCGCATGTTAACACTTCGATAGTTTGTTTCATTAATTTAGGTAAAATATTGTCTCGTGTGTCAGAAATAAAAGCGATAAGTTTTATTAGTTCATCAGTATTTTTTGGTGGTGTTAATATTACTTCAATAAAATACGAATATTGTTCATTTAATCTAAAATAATTAATGTAACAAACAATTTCAATATTAAAACTATAGTATGTATTCAAATTAATTTAGATTTTACTTTTTTCCAATAACTAAGTAGGCAGACTTCATATGATCAATAATGCTATTCTTATATGTAATTGCTTGTTTGTATAAAATATTGATTATTTCAGTAAAATCAATTTCAAATATTCCTATATCTGCTATTGGGATTATGTCAAACAATATTTCCTTAGAAATGTCATGATATTTAACTATAGCATGTTTATATTCTTCGAAAGTATGGTTTTTAGATAGAAATATTTCTATTTCCTTTTCGGCTTTTCCGTTGATTAAATAAAGGTATCTTACGACTTTTTCTTTAAAAACTTTTCTTTGTTCCCAACAATCATCCAAGTATGATTCTAGTTTTTTAACATTTTCACAAATAATGTCACAATCTAAATCGACCTGAGTTATTAAAACTATAATATATTATTGTTTTTATTAATAAAATTATTCGAAAATTGAATAATGAATTAATTAGAACTAACATTTTAAATTATTTTGATGTAAAATAATATTAATTATAATTACTTCCAAAAATGGAGTTGTATGGTATTCTCCATACAATGAATGTTCAATACGTATTAAATTTAACGCCATTTCTTCTATCTTTTCACTTATTGACATAATAAAATCACGCAAACGCCCATACGACGGCAAATATTGTAAAGAATTGTTTCTATATACTAAACTTGTCATAAAAACTGGATTTTTCTTATTTAGTGCAATAGTTATAAAATGAAAATTAAATAGAATTATTTTAACAAATTTATATTAAGTAGTATTTGTTTTCAATTATTATTAAATAATACATTTTAAATACTTGCAATAATATATTATAACAGTAATATTTTAAAATATTAATAAACCTAGTTTCAATATTTTAAATGTTTAGCATATAATATAATAAAAATATGGATGTAAAAATTAATAAATTTAGTTGTTGAAAATTTGCATAAAATAAAATATGAGTTTTTGGTACTTCCGCATTATTGTTATTTAGTATCTCGCAATAATTTACTTTTGTTTCCATTGTTTTGAATTTATTAAAATAGAAGTAGGTAGTTAATTTATTTTTTTGTAAATTTTACTATTTATTCTTATATGTATATAAAATATTTAAATAAGGAGTAAAATATACTCCTAAAAAGTAAGTTAGTAAAAAGTAAAAATATTATATTTTAAATATCTCTAATACTATATTAAATAAGTTATAAGATTTTTTATTGAATATTAATAACTGTACCTAGTTTAACTATAGATTATTAATTGATAGAATAATATTATTAATAAATAATTATGAATCATACAATAACAATAAATAATCCTATTTACTATCCTATTTGTTACTTCTCTAACGTATAAACAAATTTTTATTGATTTTTATATACAAAATAATGATATAATAATGTACCAGTTATATAAAATAAGCAATTATAAGTACAATTACTAAAATGTAAACGTGATTATTAATAAAATTATTTTATAATTATTTATTACCGTTTGGTCAGTCATAAATTCCGTATACTCCGCAATAGTCTTTTGTATGAAATCTTTGTAATGTATTTGCATGACGTAAGCAACAAAATTAAAAAAAGTTGACTGATTTTTCTTGTTTTCCGCAATTGGTAATTTTGTAATGTATTTTTTCTAAAAAAAAAAAAATACAAATACAAATTATATTCAACTACTTAAACTTAATAAAATAATTAAATAAAAAACTTTACTTGTTGAAATAGTTGTTTTACACGATGAAACCATTCATTTCTCATAGCATCATTGACAACTTTTGACTTCACCAATATATAACTTACAAACTCTGTTATATTATAATGTATATGTTCTTCACTTAAATCATCAGCATTTAGGAATGTTATATATCTGTAACGTAAAAGTTTTAAATATCACACAGTTGTATCTTAAAACCATTATTTGTTAATATAGACTATATAATAATATTTTGGACTCTGATAATATGTGGTCTATTATTGAATTTAAAAATGTTGTACCAAAATTTTTTTTGTTAAATATGTCAATTATTATAAAATACTATTAAGTATTAATATAATATTTCTTGATTAGGTAATAAAAAAGTTATTGATTTCTTTATTTGAAACTGGTTAAATAATAAAATAAAATTACAATTTGAATAATTGTATAAATACCTATGTCATATATCTAAATTAAGTTTTTCCAAATGCTATAATAATAATAACAACAGTAAAAAATATGTACTTATTATAACTGTGAGACAAAGCTGTTCTTTATAATCATTCAAGAACGTTGTGAATAAATGATATATATTTATGATTATAACATATATATTGTAAACATAAATAAATATTCATGAATACCAATGTAATGATTAAAAAATACTGAAATTAAAATAATCTTTTTATATGTATACCATATGCCATACACCATATAACTATATGCGTATGGTTTCATCTTTGAAATGGAAAAGCAATTGAGGAATATCAAACTACCTACCTGTTGTTTTTGAGGGCATAACATTTGAATTTTGACTGAGATATAATGAGTCGTTTATAAGCCGATTAAAAACAAATTCCTACTACTTTATAATTATTACAAGCTTATTAAATCCTAAATGGTATTTATTTATGACTTATGACGAAACTAAATTCTTCAATTTGTGTACCATACGTGAGTAAATAATTGTGTAATACTTAATAAGACGTATTCAATTAAACATTTTATTAAGATTGTGATTACAATAATTATGGTATTGAATATTGTTTAATTTATTTATTTTAAACGTTTTAATAATAATTCTATGCAAATGATTTGTATTAGAAAATGTATTTATTACTTTGAATTAGGTGGGTAGCTATTTATTAATTTGTACAAACTCACTTAAAGTCCTCTTTCCACAATTTCATCATTTGGACGATTATTGGGTTTAATTGCAGGATATTTTTTTCGAGATTTAACCTTGTAAGATTAATTGAATCTTTCCATAAATTTGCAGTTTCTCGTAATTCTTTTTTGATAGGAGTAGACACCAACGAAAGGTCTTCATGGCCTTCGTATAAATCATTGAACCCTATTTGTATTATTGACTGTTTTGATGTTATTTTGTGCTCCTATAAATCCATTTAATAATAATAAATAAATAATATTTTTATACTATTCAGATCTTAATGCAATCATATTATATACTAAATAAAAATATTTTATTATACTTAGATTATAAATATAATATAAAATAAATAATTTTTAGCTAATATGGCTACAAAATATTAAGTTATAGTAACTTAAAAATAAGTAGGTACACTAGCATAAGTGTCATTGGCAATACATAATTTGAAATAAAAGCATTACATTACATTATTAACAGTTATGATACTAAAGATTAAATAATTTTTTTATATAAAACAAATGTTAGTATGATTTTTATAAATTAGGTAATGTAAAATCAAAAATAACTAAAATTAATAATTTCACTGCCTACAAAGATACTTTTTTTTTTTAATGTATTCAGTCATAAGTTGGAATTAAATCTATAAATAGCACTTACCTAAATAAGTTTATATCTTTACTTAGGTATTATAAATGTATATTTAATATAATACACATGAAAATTTGATAAAACCAAATCGATGACACTTAGTACATACTACATATTTCTCAACAATAGTTCGACCCACAATAATAATACATTAATATATTATCAAAGGTACCATTATGAATATATTTACTTACATTAATTAAATCTTCTTTTAGCGTTGATACAAGGGGTGACGATTGGTATTTTGTTGGTAAACTACATACAATTCTATTCACTGTACTTTGTTCGATCGGAGTATAACTATTCGAATTGATTTGAACACCAAACTTAATAAAGTAATAATATCTGAGTAATGGATATTTGAATTTATCCTCTGGAACAACGGGCAATAAATGTTCGGCGTAGTTTAAAATCATTTTAGCACGAAATTGTTCTTTTTTAATACGGTCAGTAGTCGCGGTCTAAATATATTAATAAATGTAAACATTATTTTTTCGACGTACCGATATTATAGAATTATAACTGTTATCTATTAATAAATAAATTAATTAATGAATATAATGAGTTCAATTGTAATGTTTTCCAAATATGTTTAAAAGTATTATAAATCGAAAAAACTAACTAAGTTAAATTGCAGTATATATTTAACGTATCTAATTTTTACTTTTCCTGTTTAGTAAAAGTTGTAATGATTATAATTCTAATACCTTGAAATTTGAAAAATATTATTCAAGTACATAACATAAGTATTATAAAAAAACTGAAGTTAACATGTTATAAATATGTTTAGGTATAATATACTTTTCAAGTACTAAATATCAACCATTTTCTTTAAATCCATTAAGTAGGATATCACCAGAATCTACATTTTTTATAACATTATTTCATCTTTAGCACTGCATTATTTTTAACATACGATTCAAATTATTTTTAAACAAAATAGTAAATCCTATTTACGTATTAACTACACACAAATTCCTACATATATTAAGAGCACCCATTGGCAGTTTTTTCTCAGTTTGCTGAACATTTCAAAATGTAGATCGCTAATTTCTCCTTAAATTTTAAAAATTAAACCACGAATAACCATGTATATGTATTTTATATATTGATTTTTAAATTATTTTTGACTCACATTAAAATTTATTAGTAATTAAACTTGATATTAATATTTTACAAATTTCGCTAGGAGTATAAAACACTAAACTTCTGGAAGTATAAGGCAGATTGTTAAGAATTTAAATAAGTTTTTATATAGTTACACATATCTATATTATTATCTAAAAAAAATCACAGACGATAAAAAAAAACTTCATTGAGGTCACGAATGTACTTAATGATTTTATGTAGGTTAGGTTAAATTTGTATCTTATTAATTAATAATAACTAAAATTATTTTTTTTTTTTTAAATATGCTGAAATTTAAATGTAGATATTACTTTTATGGCATTTTTTCGAGTATCACGAAAACATTGTTTCTTGGCATTATACATAGTGGTAGATTAATGATTCAGATAAGGTTTTTTAACGATTGATATCTTTATAGAAATCTGGATAAATAATTAAAATATACATGTAATTTATAAATATACATATATTAATATATAAATGACCAATGTATTATTTTTTTCAAATAAATAGTCACAAGGTATTCAATATAATTAGTGAAGTTCGCGTAAAATTAATGCTAATAATAATAAGTAATAACAAATATAAAATATTTATGTTATTATTGAATACGTTGTATATTTTTGTATTATCAGTAGCAATAGTAGTAGAAATACCTTACTTACTACCTTACTTGGTGACACACCATAAAATATTGTAAATCATTAAAACTAATCAATATTAGTTCGTAATCAAAATAAATAAATGTTAGTTTCCATAGAAATGATATATATTATATAAAAATATATTTTATATTATATACAACGAAAAGTTCAATAAATGGATAATATTTGGCTAAAAAAAACTTAATAACTAAAAACGACAATAAAAAGAGTTTGATTACAAATTGTTGCTTCTATAATTAAAATTCCAATTAGAATTTACATTATTGTAATAATTTTTTTGTTCGGTTAAATGCAATAAAATGTACCTACTTCAATTATTTATCATAATCAGTTGTGATAGTATCCATAGTGATGTACTTGAGATAAAAACCGTTTCTAATTTAATTTTATTCATAAAAATGTATAACGTTGAGATAAATATTTACTACGTCATAATTTAATTCCCTGTGATTGTACTCGTATTCTATTACCATTTTGCTCAACTAATTATTAATGAAATAATACCTACCAATATATGATGTTAAATTATAATCAGAATAGTTGAATTAATCATATTGGGGATATTTGCATTAAAATGTTTCATTTATGTTACCTACTATGAATAATTTATGCATTGTCAACGCTTAATACATTACATACTGCAGGAAGATACAAAACTGTGATAATTATTAGTTGAATAATTATAAATAATAAAAAAATGTAATAACTCAAAATGTTAACCCTTTTAAATGGTTGAAAAATGATATGGTAATTATGTGTTATGGTTGCATGATACTTTGTATTTTTAAAAGATTCTTACAACACAATTATATACTTAAATATAATTTACAATGTTATATACCTACTTACTAATATGCATTAAATGTTATGACGATCACACTGCTATCGTATACGCGGTGCCAGAGCCTGACGTATACTATAGGTATTTCGGTTTCCAATGTCCAAACTGTCAAACAAGTAAATATAGATAGGTAAGTACCTGCAGTAAGAGCTTACGCGACCAATCTCTGGTGACCACGATAACGAGTACTGCACAAAGACTAGTTTTATAAGATTCTACGAGGGTTTATATTATATAACTCTAAGGTTGCTTTACTCTCAATCAACTGATCACGATAACGCGTACTGGATGTTTGAGAGTGGGTTCTCTTTGGCCTAGACAAAATAGTACTATTTTCCAGCTGACCACGATAACGAGTACTGACAGAAAAATAGTATTATAATGTCTTACTATTTTTATAAGTGTAGTTCTCGCCACAAACGCTTTAGTGCGTACTTTGAGAATTAATCACTCTCAACAAGTATAAGCCCTTTTAAAAAAGTGAACAAATTATTTATTAACTCAAAACAAAAATATAAAATAAACAAGAAAAGAATATTAAAAATTGACCGGTCACTGAGTCGAAACACACCACGACTGCCCGCTTGCTTCGCTCTCCCCGTTGCCTTTGTCTAATTAATAATTATATTTTGTTAACTCGGCATTTCACGGCCCCCGCTCCGTATGGGATATTTTGTGATGATATTGTACTATAATACGATTATGTATACATAATATAGATATATATGTATATTAGTATTATATGCTATCATATTATTATTTTATTACAACAGTCCTGCAAGTTATAAAAAAATATGTCTTCATATTTTTGCACTTTTGGAAATAACCGGTTTCTTTTTGTTGTTAATTGGAGTATGTATGTGTTAATATGTTATGTATAGACGTTATATTATATACATATTTTTTTATTATTATTGATAATAATACAATTTTTATTTCTGTTCTAATTCTTTTGTTATAAATTGTTGTTTTTAATAAGATTTTTGAATTTTTCCTGTATATCTTCTTCTATTGAAATTATTAGTACAGTTTTATTCATTTTTACTGTTTCCGGTTGTTTTGTAGTTTCTATTGACTTATTTTTCTGAACTCTCCTGATCTTGTTTCTGTTGTACGTTACTTTTCCTTGTTTCAATCGGTTTATGTTGAACTGGATACTCTCGATCTTTATGGTGAGTTTTGTAATCGTTTCTTCTTTGTTCATCTGTAAGAATTTTACGGGTTATGTTTTTTTCTTTGTTTATTTATTTATATTTAAAATAGTTTTGGTATAAATTTAAACATTTATTATATTGTAAGCACATTTTTTTTTATATTTGTTATATATTATATAATCAATAGCTATTCTTTTTAAATTATAGATATATGTATATAATGTATATTACATTTATTTTTTCCCTAAGAGTAGCAGGTTAATTTACTTACTTAATTCTATTTTACACATATATTTTTTCTTAAAAATAATTGGTTAGTTTCATTCTTAATTATTGTATTTTACCCCCTTTTTTTTTGTTAATTTTCCTACTTAATCCTATTTTTTCACATTTTTTATTATTATTATTAATCAATTGGTTAGTTCTCTTCTTATATATTATATTTTCCTCTTTTTGTATTTAATTATTTATTATAATTGTTATTTTTTATACTTAATCATATTTTACAAATGTATTTTTTTTTCTCTAAACTATTTTTATTTTTCTACTGTTTCTGTGTTATCCTGGACTTGAAATTGGTTACTCTCAGAATTGTATATTACTTTCATTGTTTTTGTTGGTTTGTTTTTATGTTTTTTTTCTTTGATTTTATTATTCTGTACATAATAATCCCTATTAATATTAGTGATACAGTTGATAATCCTATAGAATGTACCATTTTTATTTTATCAATTGATTTTGAGCTTAATTCCTTTGTTATTTGTTCATCTAAGGCTGACATTGATTTAGCATATAATTTTAAATCATCGAACTTCACCTCTGAACTAAGTTTAATTTGATTTGCATCCTCGATTTGTGTTTTTTTTTATCTTATCGTTAAAGTCTTCAGTTAATTTTGATAAATGAAATTGTGGCACAAAGTCTTTAGAAAAATTGTTTTTTCCCGTATATTTTGCTAGAATGACATTTTTTTTGATAAAAGCTTTACAATTTGATTTTAAGCTCAATATCCCTGATTTGTTTATTTCTATATTTTCTACTTCATCTTGACAGCTTATGATAAGTTCAGTAGGTTCGTGAGTCGTGTATATCCAACGATTGCTATTCCCTAGTTGGTGCCATTTATCGTTAAAAATTGGAACAGTTCTTATTTCGCAATTTTCTGGCATATTGTTTTCTTTTGTAAATAATTGGAACTCACAACTCGAATGAATATTGTTTGATAGTGGCGTATTTGATTCACTGATTAATTTTTGTTTAGTTGTTTTGCATTTATTAATTTGATTTTATGTAAAAAATATATAAGACTGTTTACTTTTTTCCACCGCTAGAAATTCTCGCTCAGACTGGATAAAAACAAAATCGTTTTTACTTACATGGACCGGTAAACTTATGATATAAAAAATATTAAAGGGCATATTTTCTATTATAGTGGTATATTAATTACAAATATTACTTAATGGTTGACTTAGTAAATATTTATATTGATTAACTTCATAAATTCAAAATAGTTTTTTGCATTTATTTCTATCGGTAAATTAAGATTTGAAGGTAAACTTATTTTGATATTTTTAAGTTGTGCCAAAAGCTCACTTGGTTTAATTGTTTGGGGATTAATATGTCCTTTGTGTGCTTTTATTATTATATTTAATAATAAGGTGGTGTCTTTTGCGTATTGGTTTAGTGATTCGATATAATATAGTGAATTATATAGTAATATTGATTCCAGTATGTTTAATACTCTTAATTCGTCTTTTTGTATCTTTAATTCGTTATTTAGTTTATTCATAGTAATATCTATGTTGTCTTTAATTTATGAGTAGCTTTAGGTGATTTTATCCACTGAATCTAAAGAGCTTTTAAATATTTTGATTTGTTCTTTTTGTATTAGTAAGGTTTTCATTTGTTTCTCTTCCAGTGTTTTGATTTTATCCTCAAATATTTCTCTCTCTTTTTCCGTTTAGGCTCTGAACGGTGTCCGTTGTAATTTACCAGTTCCTCCGAAAAATGAATTCCGTTTCCTTCGTTGTTTATCTATGTTGGAATTGGTTTCGTCAATTTCGAGGTATTGTTGAATTCTTCGTGATCTTCGTTTATTTTGTTTAAAATTTGAAAATTAATTTTTTGCAGTTCAGAACAAGTCTCGGTTAATTTTTCATAACTGGGCTGGTATTTATCACAAATATTTTTTAAATTATTATAATATATTTTAATTTCTGCGTAATTTTGTTCGTAATCTGATATGTTATAATAGGTTACCAGGTTCCATTGTGAGACTGTTATGAATAATAGTGATATATTTACGACTACGAAGGATGTCCAAACTACTTGTAAATCTATCTTCAAGCCCTAATGAATTTATCACGGGATTCATATGCCTAATAAAAATCACACAGCTATACAGTGCTACTTTTCCACTCTCTCCTTTGTCAGTCTAAACTATTGTTTTTGTAGTGTGCCTTGACAGTGGATTGTATTTCGTTCACTTGTGGAATTTTCTTAGTTGATGTTTTGTTATTTTTACCGTATAACAAATCTGCGTAAGTCTGCCCTTGGTGGGTCTTGCTACAGTAAGATTATGTAGGCGAAAACGTCCAAGCTGCGCAAGTCTGCCCTGGGTGGGTCTTGCTACAGCAAGGTGCCGTATAGTCAGTAGTTCCCAAACCGCGCAAGTCTGTCTGGGTAGGTCTTGCTACGGTAAGGTAGGACTGAATACTGACCGATTTTGTGCTTCGCATTAATGCAGTCGTAACCACGTCCACCGTGGCCTGTGATTCGCTAAAGTGCTTGAAACCACGTGCTCCATGGCCTGTGATTCGTTGGCGCCTGAAGATACGTAAATCTTGGCCTGTGATTCGCCAAAGCACGCGAAGCTACGCCCACCGTGACCTATAATTCGTTATAGCTCGAAGGCGCTTCCCGGTTCCGTCACAGAACACCGGACCGGCCGTTTGTTTATTATGGCACCGTAGCCAGCGTGCAAGCCCGGGCTCCTCCCTCACAGAGCACGCGGGTCGCCGAACGTTTCGTCTTTTCTCACCGTGAGCCCTTATGAAATTATTGGTGGTAATGAACGTTTATGACACAATACATAGATTTGGCCCCTTACAGTCGGCGGAAGGTTAGTAGCTCATCTGTACGCCTCCCGGCGTCAAACGTGCCCGTTGCAGCGTTTATTCGCGACGATCGACCAGACAGAGTGCCGACCGACTGTATTCCGAATCTCATGCTGTTGTGCGACGTATTTTGGCCAACAGTCCCGTATAGAATAATACACATATATTATATTTAATAGAGAAATTAATATTACCGAAGGAATACGATTTCGCGTGGCGCGAACAACTATTTTACGCCTTTTGTTGCTATCAGCATTACAAAAATGTCTACCTAATAATAACAACATCAATAATAACAATTTTATAAATTATGTATCATTATCCAAACGTATTTTGGATTTAAATTCATAAATTAATCCCTTCCACTACTTTTCTTTATTACTGTGAATCTTTCTTAACATTTTTATGTAATTTTCCAATCGGAAATTTATTTAATAAACGATCTATTCAGATTATCATATATAATAAAAATAAATACTATGCTGTAGTCTTCTATTATATAAACCGTATTGTACACAACTTTTGGAGTGTTCTTTTTGTCTAAAAAAAGGTTCTTAGCAAAAAAATAAAATACAAATATAAATAATAATAATTATAATAGTAAATTATAATGAAATATTATTACTCGGTTTTATCAGATATTAAAACATTTAAAAATAAAGCAAATAAGGATTTCATGTATTTTAAATTGTATTTATTCAGTATAACTTTCTACGAAACGATTCGTTTTTATTAAATTGTATTTTCGTGTGGACAATTTATACTTGTGTATTATAATAATGGCAATTGGAAATTATATACGAGCAGATACGTATTTTGTAGTTTAGGAAACGAGTCGTTGTGTGATCAAATTCTAACCACAATAAATACAGTAAAGTATTCAACTACTTATCGTTTACGATATAGATAAATTTGATTAATTAATGATAATAACTCTGTCATGATTTAAAATAAATAGGACTTACCTTTGGTAATAAAATAAATTACATATATTATGATTTACGTTTAGCTAGAAATCAATATATTGTTTATTGTACCTAACAATTACGTGTCATGTTGTATTTCTATTTAATACTCGACTATTAAATCCGGAAAGTTACAATAACAATATAAAAACTTGGATCGAATAAAAACGTCATCGATTAATATTTTTCATAAATTGTATTTACATTTATATTATATAATTTCTATATTAGGGTTAAGTCGATTTTATAATCAGAATAGGTTTACGGTGGATATCATTATCGTATCAAACTGTATACGACTCGTACTGTGCGGTTGGCCAGACGTCCGTTCTTCGACGGGCGCACGAGGGTGCGAAATCCATTAGTAAACTGTCATCGTCAGGCCGCGAAAAAGTTTTTCAAACCCGCAAAAACCAAGTACAATATACAATCGAGTGTATAGTATAATAATAATAATATCATATTATGGCATTGCTGAACACAGAGCCATGGTTGTGTGTGTGTGTACCTATTTATACAGGCGCTGGGAGAATTTAAAACTTGGCCGGTGGAACTTATATATTATTATTACATGAAGCAATAATTCTTTTAACCTCCACCGTCATCGCGTCAACCACAACCGCGTCCATTGAAATACTACATCCACCGCACCACCACTTTAACACACACACTTATATATATATATTTAGATGTGTATAGCTCATGGCCCGCGACCAATGTCGAACACTTCTTTTGCACGCATTATATTATATATATAATATTTTAATCGGATTTATATAATCTGCGGTACGCCACAAATATTAGAGGGACTGATGTTTACAGAACGCCCGTTTGGATTATAATAGCGAGCTGCAATAATAATACTAAATAATAAACTATCCCTCTCGCGTTCCTCCACTCTTCCCCCATTCCACACACAAACAGCAAAACCCGACGTTGAGCTGTGAGGATAAAAATTAACAGCTGCCAAATAGTCATAAAAGAAAGAAAAAAATTCCCTTTCCATTACCCGATATATAGGTATACATAATATAATAATATGCTGCCGTTTAAATCGACAAATACGGGCTTAAAAATACATATTTATTTTATTTACTATTTTTTATTTTATTTATAAACACGGGTAGTCATTATTCCGCACATTATGTGTGTATGATATATATATATATATTCAATAGCCAATACCGCGAAAATTATTATAAACGATTTATATGTTTTAAACTATGGTTTTATAAAAATTTTAATATGGTGACGTTTTTTTACCAGCTTCCGAGTTCTTCTTATGTAATATCTAGATTGTAATAATCATATAGTTGTAAAATCCAAATATTATATAATACAATTGATTTTATATAATAAATGTATATCTCTACTCAAAAATCGTGAAATATTTAAACATTATACTAAATGTTTTAGAATACGTTTATTGGCAATGTTTATTGTTTAATAGTTTCCAATGCTATTTTTTGTAATTAAAAAAAAAAAACAAGGGTTACAACCTAATACAAGGGTTTCGATTAGTTTGCCATAAATGTGCCTTAACTCTTAATTGTTAATATTTAATTATTGTATCAACACATATATCCATGTATATAATATGAGTTAACACTCGTAAAAATAACTTTTTAATAAAGATAGGTCACGAATAGCGCGACATCATTGAATAAATAAAATGTAAAAAGCTTAAAGAATTATTGATTTTTTTTACTGCTCTATTAATTATAAAATACAGACGATACGTATTGTGTATACAATTTATGACATACTTTTTACTAACAAAATAATTCTTACCATTGCTTCAGTTAACTACGTGGAATATGGATGTATAAAATCATTAAAATCAAATATCAATGAAAACATACAAACAAAAAAACTTAATAGTAAATAACATTTAATATCATCTTTTTATCTTTTTTAGTAAAAATAATTAATAATTAATTTAAGTTTTTAAACATTTATGTTTAATATAACTGAAATATGGAGGATAGGTACTAATATTTATATTTTAATTACTCCAATAACTTACTGTAATTAACAATAGAAATTATGCTTTATTGTGTATTTGAACTTTAAATTAAATTTATACTCCTTTATACAGATACATTTTAAACAGGTTACTGCAAGTTTACCAAGCAGTATAAAACCGATTAGTTACGCATGAACGAAGCAATGATCCGGCGACTTGAATAGGCAATATAGGTACGCTGTTGCGTTAGATTGATAACAAAATATAATCTTGTAAACTAATAATTAAGTCATACAATTTATAATTTATTATTATTACATTAAATAATATATTTATCATGAAAAGTTGTTAGTTATCAATTAGGGCATACACTTGTATAAAATTATCATTATTACATATTTTTTTAAACATTATTTTAAAATATTTAATCTATCTGTTACAGTAATTGAACAATATGCTTATTAGATAAAATAAATAATATCGTAAAATGCAAATTTATCATTTTGTTTTTATTTAGAACAAATGGATTACATTTAATCCTATAGTTTAAAATGGTATCATGAATTCATAGTCATAACAATTTTTCAATCATTGTATTGTTCATTATTTGTCAATAACTATTGAATATTATTGTTTGTTTAGTCATTGTTCAAATATCTATGGAAAATGTATAGTCTGTTTTCAAAATAACATAAAATATGTTAAACCATCGAGCAATCAATGTAGATATCTGTGACACATTTGAAACGCAATTGTCTATGGGAATTAAGAATTTCAAACAGTAAGCCCGGTGGATTAAAATAGAAACCTACAATTCGACATGACTGGATTTATAATGTAGGCAATAGATATATTGTGTATAATATAAACATTCATAAATACGTATGTGTATGTTTATGTCAGTGTGATAGAAATTGATGATGAATGAAACAAACGTAAGCCTAATTGCTGTGTGTCGTTATTATATTTGACCAAGGGATTGTCTTACACGTAGTATACACAAATTATAATGGTTACACACATGTAACGGTTGGATAGTCATAATAATGAGAGTTTGCACTGTAGTTTTATAACGACGTGAGTGTATTTTTAAGTATTTCTGCTTATACTCAGAGACCTGAATACAATAAGGACTATTATTGGTTAGGGTTTTATGTATTCACATATTGTATTATATATAAAAATATAAAAATAAACAACGTCTAGAAATAAAAATAAAATTTTTTATTATTACGATGTTGATTTAAATGTTGCAATTTATACAAGAATAATACGATATTGTTACCAATTAGAAGCATTAGAATATGAACACAATTGTTGTTATTTATTTCCTATTGATTTATATATGTTATTCGATAAAGTTACCTGTTCTTAAATGTATTATTTTAGTATAGTTATCAAACATAAAAAATGTTCTCAAGCATTAATACTAAAATACATAATTATATAGGAAACTTATACATAATATGTAATTAAAAGCAAAAGTCTCAATATTTAAAAACAAATAAATATAGGTTCTTACATAAAACTCTTAAAAATACAAAATTTATTTCAAAATTATAGTTTATCTGTCTGTTGTTATTATGAATAATTCTTAAGAGTTTCAAGTGCCTAGCATAAAATTATACGTAAAAATAAAACAAAAATCGATTTTAGGGAATCCAGGTTTGTGGTAAATATAGGTGTTTTGGGGGGTTTTCAGGTAGTTATTATACGAACACGTTATAAAACTACATTTTAAAATTATAGTCTACCTATACTAAATTTTCCATTGGAAATATGAGAAGTACGAGTTACTGAATTACCCATATTTCTACCTAAAAATTGATCTCTACAAAAATAGAAATTACACAATATTGAAACTCTCAAATTTCTCGTTTTTGTTCAGTTTTAAACAATTATTAAAAAATAATTTTATCAGATTGACTATTTACTTTTTGCCAATACGTCGCTAGTTTATATTGTATTAATCTAGTACTACATCTCATTGGGCCATCGGAATTCATTCTTTTATTTGTTCAATGTTAAAAAGTGCAGTTCATGTCAACAAGAATCCATTCATCGTTCGACGAATGTAATCAACAAAGTACTATTGGTATAAAGCTCACTATTCTAAAAGTATCCGTGAAAAGCATACGAAAAATGTATGTATAGTATATATATTTATATCTATTATTTACTATCTTATACAATAAAAAAAAAACTCAGCTACATATTGACTTGTGGCTTGTAAATGATAGATGATTTGTATAAATGCAATCGTATGATGCCGTAGGGCGTAGACACTTATATGTAAACTATTTATAGTATCCATGGAAAAATTATGGAGTGTACGTACCTATAATGCATCTGTGTTATTGACTCCATCAAAATAATGAAAATATTTATTTTTTCAAACATGAAATCAAGAATTACAATATATTAAAATATACAATAATAATTTAATAAAAAACATAATTTTAAAAAAATTTTTATACACTTTTCGAATAATATTGCCATTATATTAAAGTATTTGAACAGTTAATATTAATATCACGATCAAAAAAAAAATGAATACTTACGCATAAATTAACGAAATAATTACGATTAACTATTTAAAATTATTATTTTTTTTAATTTTAGTCACTACAGTTCATTTTTTTTATTGCTTATAATATTTTATAAGTATATGTAAAAGACAGATTTATATTAATACATTATTATAAAAACTTTATAAAAAAATATTATGTAAATTAAAGATATTATAATTTATAATACGTATATAATATGTATTAACTGATAAATATATATATTAAAATTAGTGAAATATGGAGTATCAATAACTCAAAAACACTCTAAATTAGTTCGAATTTTATAATAAGCAAAATTCCATTTTAAACTTGGGCATCTTTAAATTTGAATGCAGTTGGAAAACTTAGTTCTCAAAGTACATTTCACATTTGGCAAATTCACAGAACCGATAATCGGGTTTTCAATTCACATCTTTGTCCCAACTCCTAAAGTTTATTATATTTTTTTCATCGTATAACTTTCCGCTTTTTCTTTATTATAGTATATTATATATATATATATATATACAATACAGTTTAATGATTTCTCCTATAAAACGATTAAATATCTTCAGACACCTCAGACATGGTCACAGTGGTGTGAAAATAGAGTGCTTTGTTCACGTTAGTGTATGAAGATAATAGGATATAACGATGTTGAAATCAGTGGTAAATGGATAAAACTCTCCGGATGCCAAATAAAAAAAAAACAAAAAAAAAACAGACAAAACCAGACAATTTTTGACCTTTAAGCCATCACACGATATAGTTTGCTGGATTCCAATGACAAATACAATTTAAATATTGTTTATCGTTTGAAAATTTATTGCAGTACTAAAATAACGCATACAATGTACCTATATCGTTGTACAAGTTGCAAAAGTGTATTACATGGCTTAATAAAAGTTTATATATATATTTATGTGAAAATGGTATGTAACTTCCTACACGGTCATACAGGATGAGGGGATAAAACCATACACGTACGTATGAGAAAAAATATGAATATTCCTACACAAAATATATAAATGTTCTTCTTATTTTATTCTGGAAAATGACGAACAAATTATAGGTGTTTAACCATACGACTTGATGACGTGTGTTTTTGAGTTTTTAATTATATGTAAAATTATGAATAGGTTAGTACTTAATACATATCAATTGAAAATATTGACATAATGTCAATAGGTATTATAAATAGTTAAAAAAAAAATAGTATAGAAGAATAATAATAAACCTAAAAAAAAAAAAAATAAAAAAAGCTTGATAAAAAAATATATTAAAACATTTCAATTAAATTTACATCTATTTTATTCACATTTTAAGAACTTTAACAACACTAAAACTGCCTTAAGTTTTCAATATTGAGTTTGAATAAAGCTGAAAGGAAACATGTTTAATTTTTTGTAAAAATTAATAATAGCAATTTAAAAGCAATGTAAGTACTGTTTATCTATTTTTAACTTATACGTAATATTATTATAAATTTTGATTTTGTCTTATATCCTGTGTAGGTCGTAGGACGATTGATCTGTCCTTATTGAAATGTATATATATATATATATCGAGTACATTTTGTATTTCGTTATATTTATTTTAACCAATATAAAAATCACTGTACGTTTAACAATATTTTTATCTCTACCAAGTTGAGTCAACCACAGTATACATTATGATTTACTATCATTCTCAACCATATTTTTCATTTGATTATAAATTTACATTTTTTTTTTGTACTACAAGATGATGCAACTTTCATTTTTGAAATAAGAACCTCTTTAGTTGACGTAACTTATTTATTGTATAGTTATTTTTTGAAAATATTGATGTGCCTAATTCAAAATTTGAATGAATAGATTTTCAAATATTAAAATGTTTATATTAATAATCAATAAAAATGAGTTTTTCAACAGGATAAAATATATGTAATATCAAAATTATATTTTTTATACTTGGATCATTTTAATAAATTATAAATGTTGATATATTTATACAAATCATTTTTGAAATTACCATAGTCCCATATCTTTCAATTTCATTATAATGGACTTATCATGTTCAGTACACATAATTAAATAATTCAAACATTTACAGTAGAAAAGAGAGGTTTTAATCTGAAAAATAGAAGCTTGTGTCTTCGTAAGTAGAACACAAAAATCTTAAGAATTATGGTAGTTAAGTGTGTTTAAAAATTAAAAAATCTGATTTTAAATAACTGCAATATATAAAACGTAAAGAGGTGAGTATGCTTCACAAATCACCTAAATATATTATGTATACATCAATTATACGCATTGGACTTCTAGTTATCAATAAAATACATAGTTACCTATAGTTTATTAAACACTACAAACAACGTGGTATGAACAAATATATTACATCGAACTATATTCATTATTATTTATAATTATATATTATAATATAATATGTGTAAGTATATACAGAGAGTAGAATAATATATACCTAGGTACCTTCTCTAGTGTATTATGCGTGTACATAATTGGAATTCTGGTAGGTGAGGGCTGTTTTAGTTATATAATATTATATACCTATGTGTCCAGCAGCAGACGCCGTAAGTCCGCGATTACCATTAGAGAGAGATAGCTGGGCAGAGTTCGAGTGGTAATAATACATGGGGAGATGGGCATTGAGGGTGAGAAAGAAACTGTATATAATATATGTTGTTGGCTGTTGGATGAGCCATGAGCGACAGTGATGGTGGTGGTGGGAAGTGGACAGAGTGTATAGGCAGTGAATGATTAATAATACTCGACCGAATAATATTATCGTTATGTTTGTTCAGAAAATTAATACTGCGATTATTATTATTATTGTTGAATGAACACTCGCCGCGTTGTTGAGTCCATTTTTATGTGTACTTGGGACTAAAACGACTAATTACACAATCCAACGTAGGTATAATAATACATTTTGTTTAATAACGACTGCATAATAATAATAAACATGGAAAAAATAATGAAAATCGTTAAAATCGCTTTACACATTGTTATGTATTTATTATATGTACCAGGTACCTATGTATAAAACATATCGACAAATTCTCTTTTCCTCTTCTCCGTCATAACATTGCCAACAGTTTTTTTTATTTATCAGTAGATCGAGTTCTCGTGTAATATGGTAATACATTTCTACAGCTTGTTTGAAAAAAAAAAATAAATAATAATAATAGTAATCAAATAATGTTGTATATATTTTATATCGGTTTTTTACCTTTGCCTGCACACATACCGATTATAATAGGCCTGCTAACTATATGTACTTTTCATTGTACACCGTCCACCGTTGCTCTTTTAACGGTTCGACGTCATTAAACTTTATACGTCGACCAATAAAACGAAATTATTCCTACGCTCCTCTCCTCCACGCGCGTTTCGATTAGGACTGTCTGAGTGCATTTGATTTTGATATTCAACGTATTGGGAATACCCGACAAAAATAATCAAATAAATACATGAACACACACGCACGCATATTATATATTTATACGTACGAATAGTTCATTCCAATTAAAAGTAAAAATATGCACGTCGATAATGCATATTTAAATTCATGTAGTATAAATTATTCCACTCGAAGTTTGATGTATATTGTATAATGGTATACAGTATATAGTATGCACTATTATGTATGTGCTTCGTGTAAAAAAAAAAAAAACCTTTACGATTTTGACCGTTTAATAATATTACCTATGGCGTATTTTGAATAATGTATTTAATACATTGCCCGTCCTCGATCGTTATTATTTTTTGAATTGCTACTATAGAGTTATTATTTACCAACGAGCAAATCCCATTGATCTAAAAAATATACATAATAATACATTACCTGCAGCATCATGGTAGGTATTGGCATTCGAAAATGCATTCGTAGTTAACGCTGTTGAAATGTTGAATAGTAATAAATGATAATAAACATATTATAAGATTAATGTCGAAAGTGCGTTTTCGCACATGTATTAAACATTAAAATTGTCCGCCTCTTTTCTCTTAGGTAACATACTATAAATATCTCATTTCCCTTTCTTAATTTTTTTACACTTGCATAATTATATTTACATATTATCTAAAATAGCTCTATAAATAAATTATCTCAGATTATTAAGAAATATGAAAATAAATATATTTTTTTAAATGTTGAGTTTAAGTAAGCCAAACAATAATAATATGAGTTAAAATAGTTTTGGCCACTTTAATTAATTTTCAAAAATTATAATATTTTATGACTATTAAATAGACAAAAATTGATCACAAAGACATTGTAGGTATTATATGTCTGTAAAGTGCAGGAAATTCTACATAATTTCGAACATCAACAATTGTTGATTTTTTTATTTTATTATTTAAAACATATTATGCATGTGTATTAAGTATTAACATTGTTCTATGTTAACATCAATAAGATGCAATACTATATTATCTGATCAGTTATGGAAATTTATAGAAGTAATATTAAATTTGACCCATACACTTTCTTAATAATAATATTGTTATTATGAAATATCTTCGAAACATATTTAAGTACGTTCTGGTATCTAACATAATAGTGTTATATAATTGTAGAAAATACTCAAAATAACAGAAAAATTATAGGTAGCTTTTCTTTTTTATTTAATAAGGTGAAGTTGGGTTTAATTGAAAAATAATAATAACGATAGAATTAATAAAAACATCAAAAAACATATATTTTCTGTTCATGCAGTTAAAAAAATGTACACATAAAGGTATATCGTATATAATAGTTACGTACAAATGTTTAAAGTTTAAATAATTGAACTGTTTTACTTAAATATGTAATAAATGGCAGTTTAAGTTCTCATCATGTTGAAACATTCTGTGATTTTCCATTTATTTTTGTCGTTGTTCGTTAAAAAACAGTTTTCTTTAAAATAATATTCAACGCTTACATACATAGCACCTCTAATCGTATATCGTAAGTAACTTAATGCACATCAACATTTTTAACAATATATATATAAAAAAATAATAAATAGTAAAATGAGGGAATGTTTATTTTAGATAAACTGGTTAAGAGTTTTTTGGAAGTCCTGTAAACATGCCAATACTTGAGCGGATGATGGTCGTTCCTCCGGGCTGGGTAGCCAACAGAATGTCATCATCCCAAACCTGTAATAATACATAAATAACAATAATAATAATAATAATAATAATAATAACAATAATAATAATAATTGGTTCACAATTAAAACCCTGGAAGACTAGATTATCTGTTTTTGTTTCAGGCCATTCGATTACTTTAGGGTTGATATCCCGCTCCCATTGAATAGCTCGTTACGACGGAAACTCCCGTTAGAGTTAAGTGAATAAAAAAAAAATTATAACCCCTCGGTGAAAATCCTTTAGTGGGGTAGTGTCCATAGATTAATTTAGTTTAATGATATGTTTTTTGTTCTACAAGTACTCACAGGTCGTCTGGGCAGTTGATTGGTTGCGATAGCCTGTATCCTTCTTGTAGGTAAAGGCTCAGATCGTACGGATCAATTTCTGAATAGGGCTGAGCACCTAAGCACACAAGTTCCCAGAGCAAAACACCAAATGACCACTAAAATAAACATATTTCATAGTTAGGTGTAAACCTTATAGTTTAATTTATATTAGTTATAATTAATGTGTTTTTTTATACAGCCAATACACGATGTCTTTTAAACATACGTAATTATCTTTATTTATATCGAAAATTAATAGTTAAAATAATTAAAAGTGCAATAAATATAAATTTTCTGTATGTTATAAATTTACTTCATATTAACAGTAACTATTACATCAAATAATTTTATATGCTAAATCAACACGCGTTAGATCAGAGGGTGGGCAGTTATGAAACTGAGTTAACAATATAATTGTAATGAAAACTTAGATATAAATATAAAATTTAACTAGATATTAAATGAGTTTTAGAAAATTCTTGAAAATTAAATATATTACGTATCCTGTTTAGCATATTGTCTTCATTGATTTAAACTATACAGTTAAGTCAATTTACATAAGAAAAAAATAATAATAAACGGTTCATTTAATCCTTGTTGTTAAATTAAACAGAAAATTTCTAAAAATAGTATTTTTCTTCCTGTATTTTTAATTTAAAATGTATTGATTTTTAGTTTTATGTAATCACAAATCAATCACCTCTAAACATTTAAAATATTGAAAACTATTTCATAATGTAGTATTAACAGAAGTTTAAATTTAAATGAGAATTCAAATAATTGATGTTTTACAAGGATATTCAATAACTGTACCTATTTCAATAGTTCAAAAAATATTTAGTATGTTCAATATAAATTTTTAGATAAAGATAACTAATTTTTTTAATAGATTATTTATATAGATATTTTATTTTTTTAAACTCATTGTATACTATATTTTTTAATTTTTGAAAAGTAAAGTAGTTCAATTATAATATAATATACAATATTATTTAAATATTTTAATAGATTAATTATATACCTAAAATCTAGATAGTTTTTTTAATTTAAAAGATTATTATAAAGTATGTAAAATAAAAAAAGAAATTGAAAGTACTTAATGATAATTACGAAATTTTTAATAGGAAATTAAGTTATAGTTTAAGTTTATAATTTTAATATGTTTCGAAAAAATCTAAATAAGTACTAATAATTATAACTTAGTATAAATTGATGAATTTTTAAAATACATATATTGAGAAAAACATGGCATTATGGTTAATTACTTATTATAAAATAACTGATAAAAAGAAGATTATTGTGCTATAGAGAGCTGTAAAAACTTAGAAATATAAAAGAACTATAAACGTACAATATGTAAATATGTTAATGAATCAAATTGATTAAATATATAGAATAGTAATTAATAATTAAACATAAAGGCTTTTTAAATTTTTCTTTTTCTAGTATATACCTATTGGAATATAAGTAAAAAGAAAATTGATTATTAATTAAAATATTCACATATTATAGAAGTTAGTATTAAAATAATTAGAACATTAGTTATGATAGTTATAAACTATTAGTAATTACTAATCTAATAATCATACATTAGTAAGTTATTTCAAGAAGTATTAATTTAACAACCAGAAATAAAAGCATAATTTGCTTCGAGCGCATTACTTTTTGTCGTCTCAATTTTCAAAATCTATGTTCTAAAATTATTAACATTTACCAAGAGCAAACTAAATATTAAACGCATATGAAAACTTTTAATAGTTTATGCTGACAGTAGGTTTTTAGAGAAAGAAAATACTTATTTCTAGTTAATATTGATAAATTAATATAATACACAGCATAACTTACTATATCTGAGGCACCGTTGTAGGTGCGTAAAGTGATACTTTCAAGGGCCATCCACTTGATGGGTCTGTTTTCGTTGTCGTTTAGACATGAATAATCATCGGGAAACAGGTCTCTAGACAATCCGCTATCGGTTAATTTTACCCGCAATTTTTCGTCCACGCTAAAGAAACACACACACACAAACACACATACTGTAATTGTAATATATATTATAATTTACATGGCGGCCAAAATTATAGACTTAAACGAGCTTAAGGGAATTATGGACAAACGATTAAGTAAAGATAGGGGAAAGTTTTGAGATAACTTGTAGTAACTCATTTAGCACACACCTGCTAAACCTCTTTAACTCTTTCGGAAAAGAACTTAGTATGGATTCGCATTGAAGAAAACTTATTTAAGTCGATTTTTTAAAAAATATTTAATATATTGCAATATCAAAATTATAAATGTACGTGTTAAAGAATATTTATGTTTTTATTATTTCAGTCAGCTAAAATTGAAATAGTTACAAAGATGTTTATAATATTATTATGTTATTAAATTGTTTAAAATAATTTCCAGTGGTAATAATAATTTATAATACGACCTCTATAGAATTTCAAAGTATGATAATCACCCTCTTTAGAACTTATTGCATTCTTGATCTAGTGTAAAGAGCGAGACTCGTGTATTAAAATCAATATACAGCAACCCTTCAGCTTTCTAAAGGGAATATTTTCCCTTCACTATACATTTGTTAGATTATTTCATTTTATATCCAAAGTATAAGATGTAAAAAGTTGATGATAATTTTTTTTTATCACTAACCAGGACATCAATAAAATAATAAAATATTTTTTTTTAATTATATCTTAATATTATATTACACTCAATACTCAAAAATTACCAGAATACTTAAGGTTAAGTTAATAACCTCACTTTAAAATATTTAACTCAATGTTGTATTTAATTGTAAAAACATAGTTTCATTTTAATCAAACTATTAATTGTCATATAGATGTTTTGAATAATCTAAATTTCCAAAAACTTTTTTAATGTATTTTGCTGGAATATTTTAATTAAAAAATAAATTGCATTTTTCTTCATCAAAATATCAAATAAGTACTAGAATATTATGAAAAAATGTCGTTTTTATGTCAAAAAAATAATGTTAATATAAAATTCATTACACAGATTATTTATTTACGTAGTAGTATTTTATTGAAATATAAAACAAATGTAATATCTGTACCTGAAATAAAATTGGGGATAAATATTTTCAGAGGAATAAAACATTTAAAAATAAAGTTCTATCCATGCTACCTATTGCTACCTCATATATATTTATTTTTGTCATTGTCAAGAACAGACAATTTTAAGAGGACATCAAAATTAAGTCTTGTTACTAATATTTTACGTTCGAACCCATCAAAATTAAGTTTATAGAAATAAAAATAGGAATATAAATTTGTTTTTAACAGAAAAAAGTTTAAATATCTATATTGATTGTTAATATTCTTTATTTTGTTTCTATTCTCGCGTAAATATTTCATTATATAATACGCGCATATATATTTTTTTAAATTTGAGCAACTTTATTTCCACTTTAATTGGAAGTTTAAATTTTGTATAAGATGGGACTGATTAGTGATTAATAATTAAATGGCAAAGGTATTGTACAGCTAAATCTAATATTATATTGTATACTCACACACAATTCCTGGCAGCTATGTCCTTGTGACAGATACCTTGGCTGTGAAGGAATACACAACCTAAGCAGAGCTGTACAGCCATGTTAACAATGTCTTTTGTGGTTAAGTTGTAGTAGTCATTATTTTTCCTTTTGCAATCACATAGAAACCTGTGATACATGTATTATTGTTTTATAAATATAGTCCAGAGCAAACATAATCACATTAATGTAAATAAAATATTACTGTTTACTTTTTAAGATTTCCTTTGTTACTGAACGGATATAATATCGCAGTTGGTTTATTTGAGTACTGACACACAGCCATTGGTTGTAATATGTTTACATGACCCGGTAAACCATGCAACATCAAACTTTCAGTCAAAAACATTTTATTTTGTTGTGTTGCAGCATCAGCTATGGAACAAAATTAAATAAATTTTATGCATTAAGACTTATAACCATAAAATAACTAAGGTTTTTAACAATGTGTAAGTATACACAATGTTTGTATTTTGAAATTTGTATAAACATTAGAATACAATTTATACACTGCTTTAAGATTCTTATCAGTTATCATTCAGTCAGTTTGTTGTTCCAAACAAGTATAATATTTAGAAAATATAAGATATATATATATATAAAAAAAAAAACATTTTTATTTGATGGAAAACTTTAAATAAATATTTCTGTACTTGAATGAGAACACTGAAAAGTCATTTTAAAAGTAAACATTTTGGCGTAGATATATACTTTTAAATCATCCACTTCCAGGCCCAACAAACTACAGAATAAATTTAAATCATGTCTAACAATAAATTCCACTGGGAATTATTTTAGGAGAGGGGGGTATATAATATTATATTATTATAATACATATATTTTTTTTCCATTAGCCCCCTCTACCCTCTTTTCCTGTGAATTTCACGTTCCCTAATCTAACCGTTCAAAGTAGCTCCTTTTACCGAACGTATTAATCGACGACGACTGAACTGGAAAACGTATGCGACTCACCCCCTTTCAACATAAAAATATAAATAAAATAAGGTGTACAAAATGCAAGGGTCAAGATCAAGGGTTCAACGTTTGAAATTCCAAAGGGTTTTTAACATGCAAAGAATCGTGATAAAAATATATCGCGCAAACGAATTTTGCAGTGCTATGGGTACTTATGTAACATACCGCGTGGGTACCGAGGTTATGCTTTATTCTAATAATTGGTTTTATTAAAAAGAAAAGCATGAGCTACAAAATATAGTTCAACCACATTATTATTTGAAGTATTTTTTTTCCGTGAGAATATTTAACAAAAATAAGTGTTTTATACTTGAAAATGTGTAAACTTATGCATAAATCGTCTAGTTCTCAGTTGCCTTTCGTGTTAGCCAACCAACAGTAATTTATTTTTTAGTTTTGATCATAATCACAGGACACTGAGAACTTAAGTTAAATACATCTGCTATACAAATGTCAAATAATAAAAACTAAAACGATAATAATAATGATGTTAAGCCGCTATAATTAAATAAAAATGTAATTTTAAATAGGTACCTATGTAGAAATGTATTATAAGTAAGCTAGTGGAACGAAATCCATCAACAGTGACGCACAGTGATTACCAAATACCATAAATAATTAATTATTAGTTCTTTCCGTGTTTTATAAACAGAAATTGACCAATGTGGTTATCGTAAAAAATAAATAACTATCTAGACAAAACCAGGAAAATTCTTTGAAGAGTAACACGCCTCTAATTATAGTATTATTAAATTTTAAATTAACATTTACTAATGTTTATTAGTTCATTTTAACATATAAATTTATAAATCGTTTATAATATCTACTACTGTCTATGATACGATAATGAATTAGTAATAACAATAATAATAATAACAACAACAAATGGTAATATCTTTTACGTCGTTAGACAGTAATATTTTTAACTATTACGTTTGATGGTAATACTTCTTGAATGTATATGCAAAAAATGTGATTATTATAATATACTATAATATTACAAAGCACAATTATAATACATACAATACCTCCAGCTAGGAAGTATAATAGTAAGTAAGTATTTATGTTTATAGTATAATAGGTATTCGAGAATAAAAGACTTTTGTAGCTGCAGGTCGATATGAAATGTATCAAAGCGTGCAAAAGAAAAGATGATAAAAGTGACCGGAATGAATTCGTCAGACATGATAATATTATATTATGTACCACTCGTACGGAAACCCCGATACCGTCATACGTAATCGCGTTGTGCCTACGACAATGCGATGGTATCCTATGTACACACAGTATAATATAATATTTATATGATGATGTAATACATATATTCCACGATGTTTGCTCCAGTACACTGCCGTGGCGTACCGGGCACAGAGCAAACATTTTCCTGGAATCCGAGTAAACACGTGGCCTTCAGGTAATGTTTTTTTTTTTATATCTCGTTAGGGATTAAGTGCTGACCGGAGGCCACAAATTGAATGTACGCAAGTGAATCGAAATCTCTCGGTCGTCTCCGGCAGAAATCTTTAGACCACCGCTGCCACACAAGAGGGGAATTATGACGCTTTTATTTTTCATTCTTTTTTTTCTTTTTTCTTTTTTTATCCCATTTATACTTTTTTTCTTTGCCCACCACATTTTCCATCCATTCAGTAGACGACCCGGTCACATCTTAAGTAGCGGATATTACAGCAGAGAAGAGGGGGCCGTAGATGAAGGATTTTGGATGAGATGCAGAGACAGTAAGGCGGAGATTGAAAATTCGATTCATCTCCAACGAAATGATTTTTACGGACGACAAGAGTTATCTTTTCAGACGCACGTGAATTGTTGCCCGGGGGACTGTAAGTTGATCAAACATAAATTGATCTTGTTCGGGTTATTTATTATTTTTTCTCGTTAAAGAGTAAAAGTACACAATTTTGGTACAATAATGATAATATACTGTATGACACAAAACAAAAGAAATCGTTAATAATTCTTCACGGCCTGATAGGTTTTTGATAGCGTCTATGTCGTTCGGGTATTGAAAAGTTCACCACAAACTATTATATAAATCGAACAAACGTATTAAATGTTTTGCAAAAATTCACCCCTCGTTATCAAAAATTTAATTTCTTATACCTTTGCCCACATATGAGGTGAATAAAAACATTAGTTAAACAAATAAATCTATTACCTTTAACAATATATGCTACATCGTTTTCAGTTTAAAAATAATGAAGTTCGTGTTATAAATGTATAATATTATAAAATATAATAGTATAATATAAGTATTTATTGTAAAAAGCTTCAATCTGATTTAGTTTCAACTTATTTAATAAATAAAATAAAATTGTATGATATTATATACATTCATTGTTGAGCTAAGCTGGAATTGAAATAACGCATAAATTATTTTGTAGTTTGCGGAAAAAATAAAATATTTATATTTATGTAAATTGTATTAATAATAATGATTAATACTTAATAATATAATAGTATAAAATATAAATATACCTATAATCTATATAGCATATACAATATTGAATATAATATTTAACCTATAATAGCGGTCACTCGGTGACTAAAAATACCGAGGTAAAATATGATATAACGATAACCCAAGTAAGATTATCACCTCTTATAATATTTTGTCATTTTCATTTTTTTTATTCATACATCTCGTGTGCATATTGTATACTGAACAGAATGATATTTATTATTAAATAAAATATTGACATTAAAAAATCATATTATATTATATTCATATTATATTCAAAGAATTAAAATTATTTTTGTTCACTACTATTATGATTATTTATTTACATCATATATACCATTTGATGATTGTTATATTAAATATGTATACAAGTAAATTTATTTTAATGGATTATATTAAAAAATAAAAGAGCAAAAGTTTTTTTTTTTTTTAAGCGGTAAAATGATGGACCATTTATTTTAGCAAGCGGTGTTTAAATTAATTGTTTTTTTTTTTTTATATATATTTATACACAATATAATACTTCATGCACTCTTTAAAAGTGAAAACTATTAATTGATAGGTACTTAAATACTTAATTTTTATCATATTATAAAATATATATATTTACAGTTTGCTTTACTGCAGATGAAATTCTTAATTGAAAAATATTTTTGTTAAAAAGTTTTAAATTGACAATTAATACAACGATAATGTGCAGTAGGTATCTTAAAACCAATGAAAGGCTTTTTTATACGTGTAATTTTAACATACCTAATAATATATTAATAATGAATATTTTAACAATTTTATAATATTTATTAAAAATAATGTAGGTGTGTTATTTTTTTTTTTTTTTAAACGGCAATTACTGTTTTAGATAAACTGAAATTTTTTTTTTGAACGTGTGGTCTAAAATTTTAAAAAAATTAATAAATAATAATTTATGATTTAAAAACTTAAATGAACATAGTAAAAATCCTCAGAGGGCTTGAATCGGCAAAAGTTTACAGATTATAAAATGAAGCCTCGTAGAAAATCAACACAGGATTTTGATTGTAAATAACTTTTAAAAAAAAACCTTTTAACTCAAACCATAATATACATATTTAACAGAAGTTTTAAAACGTAGGTAGTTTTAAATTTATCATATCCATCAGTTGTACATATTCAAATAAAAATTAATTGCATCATGAGCAAGTTTTGAATTATTGCAAAATATATTATGACTATTATGTTCATTTATATCATTTTTAAAAAATAATTTATTGAATCTTCTATTCACTTATTTAACAAATTCTACAATCAATAATCAATAACTATCAAATATTGTTATATAAATAGATAGTAATAACATAAAAAAATTAACTCAGAGTTTTAGTTAACATATGTTAATATATAACATATGTGTAGGTAAATAAACTGTATTTTTTACGTATATTTACATATACTAACACATTTTTAAGACAGTTTCTGCATAAATAATTTCACCTATATCAATACTAAGAACAGTTTAATTCTATCGTATAACTTGTAATAGAAGGGTATTTTAGTATTTATCACTTCAAGTTAGTTATTGACGTAATTCAATTATTATAAAGGAATTGTATATACTATATACAATATACATATACGCGTATATATAGATAATAGAAGAGTATTTTATTATATAATGCATTTAATATTTTAAAATTGTGGAAAACTTATTGATTTTGACATTTTAACGCATATAAATGTTTGTCTGAAAGATAAAACTGGATGCAATTCACCACAGAAGTTTGGTATGTAAATTTAAATTTCTGTCAGCAATAGGATGAATTAATTTTTCAATCGTCCAACCATCAGAGCATCAAAAATACACGCGTAATAAATTACCATGGACCATGGTCACATCGTATTATTCATTTACACACTTTCAAAAGGTTTTATTAACAGTCCATTATTCATTAATCATTAATATAATCTAGTAATATTACACGTGACAAATATATCAAGTTAAATCCTTAGTAAAAAAAAAAAAAAATCAATATCAAGTAAGGATACAATGTTTATATTATTTTTATCTAAAGTAAAAGCATACATCGATTTTAATCAACTAAGTTGTACCTAAACAATTCATTGTTATTTTTATAAAATTATATATAGGTTCAGCCATTCACTGAAGATGCTTTTACTATTTCGTCTATTATTTGTTGTGGTTTTGTGGTTTATTTGATCATATTATCTTAGTAAACTTATTTAGAACCTGATTATCCAGTGTAACCTTTAATATTTTAAATATTTTAATAGTTATACTAATATAATTGAAAACTGACCACTATAGTCGTACGTTGGTAGATTGAATTTTTTTCAACTTTGCGGTAACACCTGGTAACATGGTATATTAAAAATTAAATCCACAACTACGTTCTCTCGTTTCAAACAAGGAAATTTTAATACATGTTCAATCGTTCAGTTATGGACGATACGATAGACGGATAAAGAGTGTAAAATAATCCTTAGTAATTGAGTAAATTAAAATATCTAACCTAACCAAGATAATAATATCTTTTTTATTTACGATTAATATTTTACCATAAATTTATGAACATGTTTCAGTTAACAAATTACGTTACTTTACGACAAAACTATTTGTACCTACATTTTATAATTTAGTAGTTACACGCAAAAAAAAAAAAAAACCAAAATCGTGGTACTGAAATAGGATCATTTGTAATTTACTTTTTATAACAAAATATTTTAATTGTTAAATTCGTATTTATTTGTACTCACTTGTAACGGTCTTGACGAGCACTTCCTGCGATCCACCACCGTTGTGTTTATACGTGCCTTGATATACCCTACCGAAAGCGCCCTCCTGGAGAAGTCTTTCCAATTTGACCGTAGCGCCGCACGAGTCCAGCTGGCGTATACGCTCGTCCAAGTCATCACACATTCTCCGATCGTTAACGGCCATCTAATTTTGGTAAACAACGGATATAATATATTAAGCTATACACATCACTCTCCCATCCGGGAATTATTAGTGCTGAATAATTTATCACCGGTCGGAGGTATTATAATTATGTATATTATATATGGTTGTATACATGGGTTGTCCGAATTCCCCGTACGAAAATCATTAGAGGACCCCGTGTGCATTAGCAATACATAGTTTATGAATTAGTCATAAATGAGAGTTGATTTTAGTTCTAAAACTATTTATATTTTTTTTCCACCGATCGCTCATTATTTTATGCGGCGAGCATAATATAAAATATATATATTATTATGACGAATGGAAGGTATTTGACGGCGTATTGAAATAACGACGGTTTTCTCTTTTTCTCATCCAAACTGTCAGTAGTTGAAAAAAAATGATTGATCGAATACGGATGGTCCTTTAACCCGAAATCTTTAATGGCTTTAATAAACACGACGTCTATACGACTTTTGCCCACGTCATGACGTCGTTTTGGCAGAGTTCCACTCAAAAGTTTCGTCCAAACGGGACAAAAAATTATAATAAACATAAATAAATAAATAGAAAGAAAAAATGTGCCAGGACATTGATTCAACACATTATCTACCGGGAGGGTATTCATGTTTCTAATCCTGTTAAATGGCTTGGTGCCCATTTGCAGGGTGGTAATCGATTATTGCCGCAACCGCGAGGATGATTTATCTGCCGTAATGGGTCTAAATCACGCGAAACGATTTTGCGTAATGATCGTGTCACCCAAGGGGAAAGTGTAGCATTGTTATATTGATTTTCCGTTCACTATAATTCGATAAGAATGGAGGCGGTGGGGAAGTTGATGGACAAGTATGTGTAGAATAGGTGAACAATGGTGTTTCAGAGTTAATTTACGTGTCTATAATTTATGGATTATTGGTTAACAGAGGAAATCTCGAACAACAGCCGTGATTATCACGTGAAAATGACCGGTTAAGTAACGAATGACACTAATTAACACATATCCCGCATAATGTATAAACCTATAACTATAATCATTAACAAGCTAGGGTAAGTTATACTATATAACATACTCGTATCCAATATTATAATAAATATAATATTAAATGATATTAAGTTACATTTTAAGTGAATATACTTTTAACTATAAATAAAATCAATTTTTATTTATTTCAGAACATTTTTAACAGTTTTCGTTCCAACTTTCAATAATATCGAACCACTTAAAATTGTTATATTTGCTCACATTTAAAATTCCATATTATGCAGTTTTAAATTACTTTTAACTAAAAAAATATATATACATTTTTTTTTGGTTTTATTTACATAATATATGATATTATAACATGTTTTTAAATTATGAAATGAATTATATTACCTAATAATAAGGAGTATATTAAAAAATAACAAGTTATTTGAGAATCAAATACAAAAATATCTCAGAGTTAAATAAAATCAATGTATTGAATTGTATTTGTAAAAATTAATTTACAAGTCAAATGTAAGATTAATCGTTGACTGAAAGCTTTCTTTTATGTTGAATAATAATTAATAATGAATTATACAGTTTCCTAAAATAGTATAAAGAATAACTGTTCAATGTTCATCTTAACAAAGACTTGATTATTATACAACGAATATAATTAATTTATAATTGTTTTTAAGATTTCTCTGATGAATGTTAATTTATTATCAAACGTTAAAATAATTAACTTAAAATTTATAAGTTCATGCTTTAATAAACTAATTAAAACTTATTACCATTTAGAATAATAAATAAATAAAATGTGGTTTAAATGTTATTAAATGATTGTATTAGTATATAATTACTATTATTTTAAACTCTAATTATTATTAAAGCTATAACTGTTGATGAAAGCAAAACCAATTTTTTTTATATGTACCTACCTATTTAAGTTTAGACAGAATATAAAATTAATCATTACCTAGCATAATAAATGAACACGTTTAAAGGATACGTTATTAATTACTTTAAATTATTTACATTCTTTATATTTTTATATATCATACATATTATAATACTATTAATATCACATTAAGAAAAATAAAACTGTGTTAAACGAAAGAATAAAGCATACGTTTTGAAACAAATTAATTTAATCTTAACTAAATTTAAAACTAAGGCAACCCTAAATATTTTCTAAAGAGATAACACGTTCCTCATTGTATTCTTTGATGTATACCACTCCTAACCCTTGAGGCTACATTGTCTTCTTTGTCTGGACTCACCCTTAATCCAAAGGCTTCATACATCCCTCTTCTCTGTATAATCCTGTACTGTATACCTCTTTCATTATCTGTCTATACCATGCCCGATAAATTCTACATAGGTCTAATTCAACTTTGCTCTTTAACAACATTATTCCTTCTTATTATTTTATATCCTTGTATAATTATTAATTGTTTAATCTTTACAAACTTACGAAATCACAATTTCATTGACTGTAGCCATTATAAGCATTTTATTTGATACCTCTCAGCAGATATAATGGTTATATGAATAATACCTATCTACTTAGATTGAGTTAATACCCATATTATTATTTATGGTTGATATTATATTGTATTGAATGGTTTTTAACATTTTTAAAATAATTTAATTCTAGCTACAAAATTACTGAAGATTGATAAATTTAAATGAAATATATGTATAGCATACATAAAATATAATATTATATATACGCACTATCCTACTATAACTTAATTATTATTACCTAGGTAAAATAGTTATATATTAAAATTAAAAGATTAAGTTATAATATATTATTATAAAACTTATTAATTTGCAATAAATTGATTTTATTTTAAAACTGTATAAAGTGTAACTACTGGGTTAGGTACTACCTACTTCTTAATTTTCGTATTTTAGAGCATATACTTATTTAAAATAAACTTACAGAATGGTAAAATTGATTGTTTTATAATATCCGATAAATATAATATATTTGACATTTGTATTACCTTCTGTGTTATCGAAAAAATAAATTAACAGTTATAAACTAGTATTGACTAATTGGATTGTTGCAAATATCAAAAAAATAATTAAAATATATAATAATTTTACATTATATATTTGTATTAACCACAATTAATTTTAATACAACGAGTTATATAACAATATGTACTTATACATATGGCATGTATTTAACTCCAAATGTGAATAGTTTCTTGGCCCCTGAATCACATTCATATCTTGTATGTAAATTAATGGCATGTTTAAAATAATTCTTTATGATACAGTCTACAGAGTTGTTATAACTTTTTTTGAAATACAAAAAGGATTAAAATATGTGAATATTATTATTATTTTGAAGATCGGTGAAAAATTATATTGTAACAAATTATATTTGCATGTGATAGGTATATATTGATATATTACCTTTATCTGTCTTGTACCTATAATATTAACGAATTCGTATAGAAATAATAATTACTGTAACTCCACTGTCTGTTTTACACATATAATTATTGCTGTAACTAGCTTTAATATATAATTATTATAAGAAAGATGGGAGAGGTTTATTTGAAAAAATAAACCTACTGTCGTTTAATAAGTATATTATTGTCAGATCTATAGGACTAATCTATATCTTTAAGCATTGATATCAATTTGTTTGAGATTTTCCTCACGGAGGGGGAGGGGGTTGAATATGGTAACCTTCTAAATTGATAATATATTTGATACATATCATATTATCATTTAAGACAACAATCCGAAATTCTGCATTGATGGGTTTTTATTGGGATAGTGAAACATGACACATTCAAACTTAGCATATAGAGTAGAGGGGATAGAAATATAAATAAATAAAGACTAAATAAATATATATCATAGGAGTCAGCAGCTGCGCACGTTTCCTGTAAAACTGCAGTGTTTTTAGCACATTAAAACTATACACTAATACACAACCCACGTTATAGTATACTTATAATTTATGCTTTAATATTTAGGTGCGTCATATTTTACAAGTGTAGAACGATTAACACAGTTACTTACTTATATGATATTATGTATATATTATTATTACTGATTTAAGATAGGATAACGATAGTTTCGGTAGGTCTGTACCGGCGGAGATGATACTTACCAATGGCGTGCAGGCGTAATATGATATTTTGGATGGCGTAGGCGACGCTGGTTTCGAGTAGACGTGATAATTATTACTTCCGGGTGCCGTCGCCACGTAGCTGGTGGCGTATGGCGACACGTGGCTACTGACTTTGTTTCCGGCAACTCCGCCGCTTATACCATTCGGGAGATCGTCTTCTGTCATCGAAGCAGCTGTTTTCCGCACGCTTCTGATGGTCGCATAAGTACCGCTGGTGCTTGTCACCGAGCCTACGCGCACCAAAACATTGGGGTTGGCCACGTATGCGGCACTCGTGTAACTAGTACTGAAACAGAAGAAAAATGTAAGTTTTTTTTTTAAGAAAGAAAAATAGTGAGAAAAACATGATAAAACTATAACCACGGGGCACATATATGTTATATACATACAAGATACATGTAAGATTAAACAATGGTGGTGGAAAAAAGGCGACACGCTGTTAGGTTCGGAGAAAAATAGTTCAAAGAAAAATGTCCAAGTAAGCAAATGAAAAAAAATCTAAAAACCACGTTACAATAAAAGCCATGGATACAATTTCGACGAAAACTATAAATTTTTAAACGTGATAGAGACTATTCAGACTAATAATAGTAAATATATAAATAAGTCAAACGAAATTCTTTATTGGGTTTCGAAATCTGATTTCGTTTTTAAAAACAGTGAAAAACGGTGTAACATGATTATAAACATTTGAAAGCAATACGATAGGTAGATAAATCATTGAATTTGATAAATTAAATGAGCACTAAAATGGTCAAAGATTCGATAAAAAAATATATCATTATTTTTCTCAAAATCTCAATTGTAAATTATCCACTCCATTAAATTTGAATTCGCCATAAACCTTTTCTAAACGTTGAATGATCAAATATATCAGTACTATAAGTAATATTAAATGTTTTCCGTTTGGGTATTTACCTTACTAATGTTTTGTAAACATTTAATTTGTTCGAAATCTATAAACTATTTGACTTTTTGATTTAAAATAATAATATATAATACAACTTTAACCGACAAAACTACAGTAATCTAGTACCTAATTTATATATTCAATATTCATGCAAAAAAAAAATCATATTATTCCCGTTTTTCTTAATTTGTAGAATATTATGAGCCATATTGTGGTCTATCATACAAATTATTTTGATTATACAAAGAAAACCAATCGAATATTTCTATTCATGAGATCATTGATTACCTTGTTTACGCAAAAAGTGTATTATAACGTTATATAGAAACTTATTATCCTAATTATATTCCAATTCATAAAGATAAATAGGAGAAATTATATTTGAAGTGAATATATTTTTTGTTTTTTCAGTAGATGAAATATTAGGTTTTTTTTTATTAATTAATCATTCGTGAATTAGACTAATATTATAAGCTCTTGGAATTATCCAGAAACTCGTACTGTTTGGTGAACATAAATATTAAATATTATTCGTCAAAAAAATACAAAACATAAAATACGGCAAAATATTGTTTGTTTGAATTTTATTTATAGTGAGGCACACTAAAAAATAGTTGTAATTTTAAAATCAAAAAAAGTCAAAACAACATTTTTTTTTTCAACAATTATCCTTTGAACGTTCAACTACACAGAAATAATGAGTATTGTTTTGTTAAAATTAATCATATACTAAAAATGATTATCATAATAACAAATATTACAAATTAAAAAACTTGAATGTTTGGCAAACATTACGAGGATATTAATAATTCATTCCTACAATATTATTATATTAATCATATTAAGTAGCGTAAAATGTGTTATTCTAAAACTTTTTTTTATGTACTTAACGCGTGTTCAATTAGTGTTAGTTACGAGTTGAGTGTATTACATCATGAATTATAAAATTATAGTAAATATGATAATCAGAATATTTTTACCATGCAATTCACATTAAACTGCATGGATTTGATGAAATGTTAACGATCATACAACCAACAAAATAAACTTAATTTAATAGAAAGCTTCATTATTTTTAAAATTAGTCTTTATCACGGAAAAGCATATAACAGCTGCATTCATGTATCTACTTTCAATATGTGAATTATATTTTAATAAGTTAATTTGAAGAACAGGTTTTTTTTTTTTTGTCACAAAAATTTCGCTTTATGGTATAACAAATATCCTTTAATCTCTTGGATCAAAAATAATCATTTTTGAACATAACCATGTGTTCGTATATACAAGAGACCACTTGGGAATTTCACGTTATGTGTCACGTTTTTCTCCCCTCTTCAAAACAATATTTATTGGAGGCAGGTAAATGCCATGAAAAATATCAATCAATCACAAAAACACAACAAATAACGATAATAACAACAACGACAAATTGTGTTACTGAGGATTAACCGATTAATTTTAAATAAATTTTATGTTGTTTCAAAATGGCATTCACTTTTTATACATTCATCTAATAATACAAAATATACCACTTTTTGAGTAGGTATATAATATAATAATTTATCACTATAAAAATGGTTCATAAGTTAGAGACTTTTTGAACAATTATTTTTTCCAAAACTGATAAATGAAATACATAGTATTTACATCATTTATAATTAAAGCTGAATAATTAAATAATTTGTATGCAATACTATAAGTAATCAACGCGATTATCAAACAAGTTGAATTTTGTGTTTATAACATTTAAACAATTAAATTGTAACTCGGAAAACAATTTTACGGGAATATAAATAAGTGCATATTCGTAAAAACTTCTATCTTTGAAATTTCTCTGAAACATATCTTTTTCGTGAAATGTGAAACTCATTGCTTTAAGGCTTTACTAGAGTTTACTCTAGAAAGTTTGATGATGCCTTTGATTCGTATATTGCCAAAGAACGTTTAATGTCAAAAATTCGATAAAAAAAAAAAAAAAAAAAATGTTTAAAGACAAAGTAACATATTTGTTCTAATTAAAATATAAAGGATTAATTTAAACGTTTTAAAAGTAGTTATAAAAAAATGTGAAGTACAGTCCAATATTCGTTAGTATATACATCTTAAAATGGTATTGTAAATAATATCCATTGTCAACTATTGTAAAAAGAAGTATAAAAGTTTCTTATACTTGTTAGTTTGACAAAACTAATAAAAAGAAATAGTGCTTGACTCAAAGCAATTAGATAATTATTTTATATTGCGTATTTGGTCTGAAATAGAGTACAGGAGTGTAATAATGCTACATAGGGGGCTGCCAAAAGAACTTTGTTGTCAGACTTATAGTCATAATGAAATAAAAAGTTTGAAAAAAACACATACCTACCAAGCTTTTCTCGAAATCTAACATTAGTTTTAAACCTTTAATACAATAATGCAACGCTTATATTCAATAACAGCTGAGTTTAAAACTAAATATTGTTAATAAGTTTTATTTGATAAAAAAAAAAATACTTATCAATGGATCTTTTTATTAATTTGAATTTGTAAATTAAAATTAACATAAGTAATTATTATGCATTTAATAACAAATGTATAATGTATTGACGATTAATGACCGTAGTTTCTACTCACTGCCATGTGCCGAAAATTTCGTTATTATACAAATACCAAACAAACTATACAGTAACTATAAATTTTCGATTGAGTTAAAAATATTATCACTAGAAATCACGAAATCGTATAAAGTAATAATAAGATGAAAAGTTAAAATGAATAAAATAACGAGTTGGTCAGTAATATTGGTTTATTTTATTTTAACGCCATTGTATTGGAACGTTAAAAAACGGCTTTTGAAGTTTCTTTGTTCGGAGACCATTTTTGGGATGGATTCAGTAGAAAAAGTTTGTCGTAAACTTTCCAATACAATACTATAATATATATCATAACATGTGTTGGTCTCGGAAGACGCAAAGTCGTTTAAAAGTTACCTTGTGGCACAAACACAATCACGGAATCACGTTTATTGTACCACATACATATGGTCTACAAATTATTTCTGAATTGGATACTAAAAAATTCAATTTTTTTTAAATTGTGTCATAATTGGATTCATATATTATTCGGATATACGGAATATTCCAGTTTATTATAATATTATATTTTTAAATACACTTTTCTCATTACTATTACAATTTTACGAATGTAATTTATACTCACTGCAATGTCTCCTTAGATTTAGATCTGATGAGCAACGACTTGTTGGTGCGCTTGTAAGCCAGGGCAAACGTGACGGCCACCAGAGTGACTATGAGCGCAGACCCACAACCGAGTGCAAAGAAGAAAGCACCGTGTGCGGGTACTAACTCTTCGGGAGTTTCGTCGCCGTGTTTAGGCGAAGTCAATGCGGTATTTCCACCGCCAGTAGTCGTCACAGCAGTTGCGACCTGCACAGAGCCGGCCGCCCCACTATGCGAAGGTTGAATTATCAATGTTTTGCCGTTATTGTGATCGTTGTCGGGTTGTGATCGTGACGACAGCAGCGGTGGTTGTGCTGGGGGCTTTGGAGGCTGCTGCTGTTGGCTGGGCGGCAATTCGTCAATCAGGTTGGTCTCCAGCGAAGCATCCTTGCCTATAGAAAACATAAGTAAGATTTTTCAGAAATGGTATTGAAAACAAACCACAGGTCAAATCTAATCATAACCACATTGGAATTGAGCTAACTTCTCCTACAATCAAAACTAAAGTCGAACAAACAGATTGGAGGGATTTTGTTTAAGCGGGAAAAGTCTTAATATTGTGATCACTTGTTTCCTATATAGGTCATCTTAAATACTCGTAATTTACTTACTAACAATTCTGTTCAAATGTTCAAAAATCTGTGCTTCTGTGTATTCGAATTAATAACAACGATGGGTGTTTGTGTAGCTGTGATAGGTACCCTTTAAACGAAATCTTCATTTAACAATTGTAACTGTAATATTTTATTGTACCAATGCTAAAGTCTACATAATATTATTAGGTTAACCCTAATACTTGTATAACCGCAGTACTGGAACCGCAATAACGATCCCGATTTCTGTGCGGACCACATAGTTGGTCATATAAGATAGCGTGTTATAAACTATCGTTTGATGTTTTCATTTATTTATTAATAACCCAAAAATAGCTACAACAAAATGTTTTATGGACATAAAATCGGCAAAACTTCTTTCAAGTTTTATAAAATTGTCTAACGCTTTGTTCGGTTCAAATCAAATTAACACCACCACTTTTATGGCACACAACTATACATAGTACGATGTTACATTTATGTGTAAATATTTGTTTCCATAGTTGTTTTCATTTCTTATCAGGCAGGGAAAAAATAATAATCAACACAAAATCTTGCAAAGACCACAATATTTCCTCTATCTTTAAATCATTAAGTCTATATAGATAATTTGTTTACTCGTTTAAGCAACACGGACAATAAATTTATGAGTATAAAAAGCTTTTATTAATTATGTAAAAATGTATCATACAAAACAAATTTATTTATTAAACAAAATAGCTTATTGTTATGGCAAAAAAATATTTTTTCCTTTTACTAATAAATTGATTTACCTATTTACACCTAATAATGTCAAACAACCATTAAAATAAACAAATAATATTGGATTTCGAAATTGTTTATTTGCCATCTTACTTTGCAAATGTAACAAGTTTTTGTATGAAAATATTCGTGTACTTCGTTAAATCAATTATTTAAGCCTTAATTATTATAGTTCACTCATGCGGAAAGTCAATTATAGAGTTTAATTTGAATAAATCAAAAATTAATTTTGTAGCTTAACTAAACACTATATGTATCCAATGTTAACAGTGGAAAAATGAATTGGTGAAATTAATGAGATTATAACGCATATAACGAGTGTTTTCACAAATTCAAGCTAAACAACCTTTAACGACATTATTAAATATTAATAATAAGATTACATGCATATCACTCTTTAAAAATGTTATATAGGTATATGTTTATTATCATCTGTAATATGTTTTTATTATTTACAAAAATACATTAAATAAATTATTTCATGTCACTGAATACGCAACAAAAAGTTAAATAAAAAACAATTCACTTCCAGTATGTCATGAGAGGGGATATCATCCATCCTCATCTTGCAGAAAATCTATAGACTTTCCAGCAAAATATACTCTCGGTTAAGTAACTTGCCTAGCAAACTACAAATGATGCACCGCGTATAAAAAAATCAATCAAAAATATTCTTTACTGCCTAGCAGCCATTCTTGATGAATCGTTCTCAAATAACACTTAATTATACTTACACTCCTCTACACAAAGCAACAAAATTTAACCTAATCTGGGATAATGGATTCAAATAAATGTTGGTACAAAATTCAAACAACCAAATTAATATTTAAATTAAATTAAAATAAGTCTTATTCTCGTTGCTTTTTTTTTCTAAAAGGTATACATTTAATTATATAAACTAATATTCTAATCACAAATTAAGTTTCTACATTAACCACTACACTTAACAGTTCACCGCCTAGTTAAAGCATTTTTATATTTTCTGAAGAGAAAAACTTAAATACGTTGCACAAGCGTTTAACAGAGGCTCACATTCTAGACATCTATTCAAACTTAAAATTATCCTTACACCTTACTACATTCGTTCACCATTAACAATATATTACTAGTATAGATAGTGTAATAAATAGTTAATGTTAAAAAATAACAATACTTTTGAAGTCTGTACAATTACGATGTTTCAATTTCGTTATATTAAATCATTTAAATTAATGTCATTATGGTATGTTATTTGATAAAAATACGCCTCTGTGTGATGTTAAAATCAGATAATATACAACACAAACACACCACCGTTGACAATGACTCGCATTAATTATAATCTGATCATCGTCATATATAGACTACTGTATTGTCATACAAACAACAAACTCGCGGCTGCTTATATACGTGGTTTATCATAATAATAATAATCATATCATGGTTATTTGATTTGGCATTTTGGCGGCCTATAATAATGTATAACTTTATAAGGTAATTATTATCATAGCGAACACATACATCATTATTTTGGTCGAATTTTGTGTTTATCTTAAAAAGTTTATTAACATAGTTTGATGTACAAACAAAACTACTATAATTCTGAAAAGAAAATCTAATTTATTTTTACAATATTTTATGGTTGTTTTTATTTTTTATATTTTAACGACCACCTTTACTTTTATGCAAACTTTGTGTTTCAAAAGTATTTGATATTATTTAAATTTATAAGTTCTCACTTGTCGTTATAAAAAGTCAAACTGTATAGGAATATTATTTTGAAAGGTACAAATAATTTCCAGAAGAATAAAATATGTATATTGATACAAGAATGATTTTGTATGTATTAAAACACGTGGTTATTTGGTATACTATGTAAGTATTCATAATATTAAGTAACATCATGTGGTATAAATATATTGTATCGATTGCCATGCGCTTTTGAACCTCGTGTAACTAATAACTATACGCTATGCCGACATACCGTAAACAATGAAAATTAAAACGTACGTCTGGTAGGTACATAAAACAGTTTTATGCGTTTTCAAAACGAAGAGACATAATACACCGTAGGTATATTCGAACTTTATTCTACGTAGTAATTTTAATTAATTAAATCGTAGTCGGCGGCAGTGGTACACTGCCCCGCCACTCACCGTCAGATTAATTATTATCGAACAGCCTAATCTGCACCTCCATACTCGTATTATTACTATCATTATTTGGTATATATATGCCTATAGTGTATCCGAGTTCCGTCCCCTCCATCACCCATCTCCAACAACTGACGCCACTACCGTACATAACCTTTGACGGTAGCGGTTCGATCGACCTAACGTAACCGCCGACAGCAACTCCACTTCAAAGGCAATATAGTTCAAATACACCACAATGCGAGTAATTTGAAATGCAAAACGGGACGAAAGTGTAATGGTGTTCCGGGATGGTTCGAGGCGTTATACAACACTGTAAGGGGGCGGGAAGAACCATATAAACGAGTTTGTTCGTCGACATTGGAGAACAAATCCACTCGAGTCTCAAATGCCAACGATACAGCGTATAATCAGCAGTGATCGATTACATCAACAATAATCGCGATAATAATATAATATAAACCTGGAGGTGGTCGACTCATATATATTTGGTTGAACATTTCAAGTGTTTAGTTTTAGTTGATAAAGTGGATGTACCTAGGATCTAGGGTATTGGAATTTAATTTGTAGAAGTCGAGGAATAGTTAGTTTAGAGGAGGTTATTAGAAGACTGATTGCGAATATGGCGATGTGGAACACAAGCATAATATTATCGTGAATTTGTGAGATATAGACGGATAACTATAACGATTACAATAAACTATTACCGATTAGTGAGTCCAAGAGCATGTCGGTGGTTTTCAGACATATCTTGTTCCGGTGAAATACCAGTGACACGTCGCCGTGTTTTTTATTAACGGCGGTTATGTTGAGAGTGAGCAGAACATGCACCTCGGAGCTCACTACACCCGTGCACGGCAACTTGAGCCGGAACACCTGGACGTGAGACGGTACCCATCCCGACTCCGGGATGTCCAGTTCCGGTTTCTTCATAGCTATGCCATTGTTGGATTCCACATTCCACGTGTACGGTAACTGCAAAACAAAAATAGCTTTGTATAGTTATAGATTTATTAGTATTTTATTACTTAACATTTCTTTATGCTAAATAAATACATATATTGTAAAAATGGCTTGATAGAACAGTGCTTTTTGTTTTTTGGAAATTAGCCAGAATTTCAACAAACCGAAAAACGTATTAACTACTCATTCAATTAATTAGAACCAAAATCATCAAATATATATTTTGCTTCGGAATATGAAACTACATATATATTCACATTTTCATTCAAAAAAGTAAAACTTTTTAAAAATATAACAAAAAAATAATAATATAATACGAATGCCTTTAAATAACGTACAAAAAATAAAAATAAAATATTTTCAAAAATATTCATACTTCTCGACTTAACACGTATACTTATTTTGTATACTGTTAAAAGAATCGTACCAACTGCATTTAAATCAATGCAGCTGCGTAAATGTAAAATCTACGTAGACGATCACTGCGTACTATAACAGTATCAGTATACAATGAACTATATATAGTAGGTACCTATGCTTTTTTAATCTTCATATTATATACTATACAGTATACTTTTTGATTTAATTTAAATTGTATAGTATCAGTAATAATAATTTTTTATTCAAGATAATAAAATAGGCACCTACTATATAAAACATAATATGTAGGTACATATAGGAAAATGTGAATAGTGCATCAATATCCTTTTTTGAGGTTGCGCATTGTATAAAAAGTTATAATGTCAACATTTATTTATAATAGATTTCTGAATAAATGCACTTAATGTATTCTTATTTCTTATTGGAATGAAAAACATTTACTGTCACCATTATAATAATACCATACAGTAATATATAATGAACCATAGAAACCTAGACAATCTAATTAGATTATTTCTCATCTTGTTGTAGAAATTCATAGTTTTTTCTTTATCATAGGAAAAAGTGTTTTTAAGTTTCCATTCTAAAGAATTCCAATTATTACGTATCAATAAACCTTCATTTCATTAAGTATTATGTTTATATATGTATATTGAATGTCATTAATCAAGGTTTTTGTATTATACTTAACACTCATTTTAATGTTTAATACAAATAAATGTTAAAAATCATTTTAATATATTATATCATAAAGTCACAAAAAATATGGTTGACACATTTTTAAATCATTGAATGTAAAAAATAATAAATAAAATACGATAAAAATAAAGTATTTTTCTTTTTCAAATACATGCGATATGCTTAATTTCTTATTGCGTTTTTTTTTCAACTAAGTATTTTTCGTATTGAAATTAATGCAATAAAATTAATTTAAACTTATATTAACGAAGAACCGTTTATGCAAAACATTTAATTTGCTTAGAGCGTGAAAAACTATTCAATCACTGAACATTTCTCCGACCGCAGTGTAAAACAGTGTAAAATTTAATAATCGAAACTCGTCGTTGTCCATGGCCGTGTCGTCATGTATATGAATATATTAAACATTATATATTATGTACATTCCGAAAGGTAATTTTATAGCGATAATAATGAGGAAACGCTGTGATTCCGTCCGTTACAAGACCCTCGAAAAACCATTATCGTCCCATTTATAAGAGGGAGGATATAATATAGACCCTTTTTTCCGAGTACCCGGACCAGCAATACCACCTCGGGACGTCTGGGGGATACGAAAAATGAAAAAGAAAGTAATCCGACGTGTATAATATGGGCTGCGGGAGAAGTGCGGCGGCGGCGGCGGTGTAAGTTTGACACGAGACTTAGGCTCGTGTCCAATTATCATTGTCGTGTATTATATATCATTATATGTATATAATCGGCGATGGTGTGTTCCGGGCCGTTGCGAATGACTATATATTTCGCGGGGACGAGAAGTGTTACCGGGAGTTGTGTGTGGGCAGATCAGGAAAGGGAGAGGGATCGTGTAAATCCCACGTCAGTCACCTCTGCGTATAATATTATATATAATATACTTTATATAAACTGCTCGCACTTATTGTTACATATTAGTATTGCATATTACATTATACGCGCATCATATTATAATATAATACCGTCGTGCGTTACTCGTCGAAGCGGAGGCTGGAGACGAACTATTATATTATAATAATATCGTTATTCGTCATCGTCGACTATACATATACACAATAAAAAATAATACTCTACATGCGTGTGGGGCTCGCATCGGTGTTCATCGGTGCGACTGCTGCGGTGCAGACAACTTAGGTGTGTATATATGTACATATACATATATATATAACGACACGAGATTTGTTGTACGTGTATGCATGCGCATAATGCACCAACGCGCGACTCAACAATAGTATTTTAGGGTAAAACATTGTTCACGCACACACGCGCGCCTGAGCAAGAGAGAGGGCGCTCACGAGTAATATAATACCTGCGTATATATAAATATTTGTAAATGTTTTTTTCCACACCTATATATACGTGTGTGACGTGTGTGTGTGTGTGTGTGTGTGAGACCTTTTCCCTCCTCATCCTGGGTCTGTATAAAGCGATTACAAAAGCTCTTTTTCGAGGAAGGGATGGAGAGGGCAACAGGCTCGTGCGACTATAAGTTTGCCGAGATTTCCGACCCTGTTTCTGACACATGTGTCACACGCGGCGCGCCAAATCCCCCACGCCCGGCAACTCCTCTCTACAACCACGCCGACTCTATACATGTACATTGTATATACCAACGGTAAAGTGCGCGAATAGACCATTGAATCCCATTTTCTCTACCTACCCTTCGTACCAAACCGACGCCACGACCATTCGTACGCAGAGCCCCCGAGACAAACTCAGAGAGGAGAGAGAGAGAGATAGAGATAGAGAGATGACGACCTTTGTATGTAAATAAACCCCAGTGTCGGTTGTGACTGTCACGAAACGTAACCAAATGTTTGTCTCTCCGGCGGCTCAACCTACACTCGCCAAAGTCGTTATACGTGTATTTGTTTTTTAACCAATTTTTTTTTTTTTTAGTTTGTTCTACTTTTTTCTCTATTTTCAGTGTTTACGGCGTCCAAAATACTTATCCCTTTTCCATTCGACACACGCCCTACATTAACCAAATAAATATGTATATAAATATGTGTGCGTGTCCACTGCTGTATGACATACACTGTGCTTGTAGCAGCGTCTAAAATTTTTATCATCAGACTTCAACGTTCTTCCGGCCACTCAATGTACGCTCCTATAATATTATACAACAAACAACAACAGTGCAAACACTTCTTATCGTTGTCCACATTTAACACCGTATAAAAACGATGCAGCACGACTGTCGTCTGACATCGCGGTATATGACGTGAATAGTGTTGTCTACGGATGTTGTTATATTATATTGTGTTATGATATAATAATAATAATATTATGCATACGCATACGAGGGTATACCGCGATGACACCGTTCTCTCGACCGTAAATCGAACAACGTATGTGTGTAGATCACACAAAAACCAATATCGCCAGTGTGGTATAATATAACAAAACAGAACATTAATTTATTGTAAAAAAAAAAAAAAAAAAATTATATTAAAAACATAACAATATTCAAACGTTAAAATATATTATAATAATAGCTCATCGATAATGCACATTGCACAGTATAATGGATAAGGAATTTGTTTTTTAATAAAATAAATTTAGCTCGCATGGATAGATATACTAACGTTTAAACAAGAGAGATTAAAGATGAAACGATGTTACGCTTTACGACGGTATCAGTTATATTGGATTACAGATTCATAGACAATGCTGAATCCATTAGTTTAATAGCAATTCAACTCTTTATCTTATATAATATTATAGTAACATTAATAACTTATAATGAGAGCATCAAATATTATAATTATAAATACCCCCATCACAATATAATAAGGTACCTACTTTATATCACTCTTCCCATTCGGACGGACACAATTCATATTCCACATAGCTATGGGCTCGGGTCAAAGAAAAGTTATCATAGGCAGTCATATATAGCCGACATACCAAAAATATCATATCACATATTATCTGATATCCATTTTATAAGTATTGATTAAATATAGTTTAATAACAAATTAGTAGTAGGTAGTTTGGTGTAAAATATTACTTTTCTTCATTCGTCGTTACAAAAATAAATCCATCCTTCAATGCCCATTGTTATTTTATTAGCATACAAACAATATTTAAATCAACTACTCTAATATTCTTCTATAACTTAAATCAGAAAAATGTAGTTTCAAATAATTATGGAACTACTTACGAAGAAAATATATTAATATTACATCCCCTATAATTTTGATTACTAAAATATAAGTAATCAGATATTGCAATATCTGTTTGCGTCAGGTTTACACTATAATAATATCCATGTATATACACAATATATATTTATATATATATTGATTCAGTGTAGGGGCTTACGTGGAACCCTTGTCGACATGCATGTTTAATCACTTCGCATTGTTTAATCATGATTTAATGGAATTTCTGTGAATTAATCGTTTTTGAAATACGAGAAGTAACTCGTTCAAACTCTTTGAAAGGGTCCTTTGACCGAGGTCTCGTAAACCGTTTTCATTAACCTGAATGTTGGAAAAATTAAGTTTTCTGCAGATGCTCGAACCTAATTGGTTTTGTACGTCCGTACACTAATTAATTTTAATTTATAATGTAAAAATGTTTTTTTTTGCTGCGTATAAGCCTATATATAGTGTACGGATTAGTACCGGTATAGTACAATAACATAAATATTAACATTTTTATAAACCAATAATTCATTTTTTATTTATGGAATCACAAAGCAACAAAATTACGGTTGATTGTTAAATAATGTACCAGTTACCTGTAGCATGTAGCACTAAACAATACACAAGCGCTGAAGAATTGCTTTTTAATTAGTAAACTTTTTTTTTTTTAAACAATTGAATATAATAATATATTTATAATATCAAATAGGCAGGAGGGTCCTATAATGAAAGTAAAATATATAAACCCGCAGTAATTATGCTAATGCAATACACTCCATAATATGTTAAAATTAATGTTTAATAACTCATGTGCACAATTATTTAATATTTCAATATAAATCAGTACCAATAGTGAAATAATTGATGTTAATAGCAGAATGTATAAACTAATTAAATTAAACGTTGCGATCAATTCGTATCATGTATAGTTCGACTATAAATTATTTTTTTTTAAATTAGTTTTCCATATAAAGACCAGGAATTTTTCAATCTTTCTCAAGCTCTTTAGCCTTTCTGTATTTTATCATTATTTGGTCTTAATTTTGTTGGAAATAATAAATAAAAATATCTTTTACTTGACTAATAGATAAGTAATAGTGCGATACTTATAAAAAAATTGATTACAGCATACAGTTTTTAAAGATTTTCTTTCATAACTTATTTTTTTTTAAAGTAATTATTATTCTACCAACTATTAATTTTACTAATTTCCTACCTAATTATATTAACATGATTTTCATTAACAACTATGATACAAAAGAAGTACAGGAGTGTGTTGGATAATTTCATTATTGATAAATGAAATAATATATATTTATGTATTTTAACTTTCAAGTATTCAAAAAGTAACCAAACCCCCGTGTTAACCGATAATGAGAGGGTGTCAATGTAAAGATTGTGTTAAGGTTCATATATTTTTCCTTTAATCCGTTACACGTGGTCATGTGACATAATAACGAGACCCGTTTATATCGCATTTAGGGGATAGTATTATCTGTGACTAATAAAAATATCTTCATGACACATTTATACAACCTGCAACTAAACTGATAAGGTTCATTCATCAAATGCACAATATGAATAAGTTATATTACTCTTATCATTTTTTTTTTAAGTGTTAAATAAAAATTATTTAAATTATATTAATAATAAATAAATAAAAAAATGATTTCCTTCGATACACTTTACAATTTATATGTAATATTATTAACTGTTTGATTTTTTTTTAATAATATATAAATAATTAAGACAATACTTTTATAGTTATATTTAATACTTTTTTTTTAAAAACATAATATGGTTTTAATAAATTTGGATTGTGATAATTTTGACTGTGTAAGCCATCGACAAACTTGAACCTTTTTAGTTATAATTTTATTTCGTTCTTGAATTAAACTACTCTCAACAAAGTTTAATAACCTACTGTTAAGTTTTTGCAAATACATGTCATATTTTATTGAAATAAAAATAAAATAAATATATGGCTGAACATTCACATGAATTCTATAGTAAAAAGACATTGATGGAATTAATTAACACAAACATTATACACATTTCGTCAATTAATATTATACATTATTTGTTTCATAGATTTTTTATGCTTATTATGGGTTTAAAAAAAAAAAAATCATATATTCAACTTAACATAAAACTTTTGTATTAGAATATTTTAAATCACGGTTATTTTTCTAGAGAACCTAAGATTAATAAACATAAATAGTACTATAGTAGATTAAGATCATACTAAAAAAAATAATATAAATATAAAAATAAAAAACAGGGTGTTTAGAAAAATACGCGACAGTCTTTTAAAGAGAATTAAACGCGTGGTGTAAAAAAAAATGTAAAGCTTTGAGAAACCATTGAAGTACCACTGATAACAAATTACATTGAAGGTCAAAAACTCTAAAGGTTTGGCCATCCGAAAACAGAAAACACGAACGTAAAATCAACAATTGTATGGTAACTGATGGAGAAAAGACCTGTAATAGTAATACCAACAAAGTGATGGATAGATAAAATAAGAAAATACTTCAAAATACAAGAAGTGACGAATAGAGAAGATAGAATCTAAGAGAGGGACAGCTGGGAAACAGAAACGACAAAGGTTAGCTCACAAAATTATAAAACCAAAAAATAAAAAGAAGACGAAGCAAAAATATAATATATATATTTCGTATTTTCACAGATTTAATATTGAATATTAAAATGTAAAAGAAAGGTATTCCAGATTACACTTTATTATAATATAGCCAGCGGATAAAAATTTGTTGTGGTCGAAACAGATTGTTCCGGCGAGGGTAACGCGAACTAGCAAGCTTTTCACAACTCGTTCACCTCCACCGTCAACACGGTTTTCTACTCTTGCTTTTGTCCATCATCCCTCTCCGCTCTTTCAGGTCACGCCTCTCACTCGGCACCGTCTGTAGTGGCGTATCGTGTATAACCGTATTTTGTTATATATATAGAAAATACCTTAGACATGACGTCGCGCTATTGAATTCGTAGGCCAAAGAGAATACTCACAACAATGACGCGCATATACATAATATATAGTCACGGGGAAGGTGTGCGTAGTATTTATATATATATATAAAGGATAAAGGATCGGGAGGGAGCGCATATAGAGGAAGCATGGTCGGGGGAGGTTTTTCCGATGTAAAATTAGTCGTGGAAACACCGTGATGACGATGGTGGCAATGTGCTATGCCAAGAGGTATATAGGCACAGCTATATAATATAAATACAGCGTCGAGTTCTTGGCGGTGCGGGGTGGGCCGGTGTGACGGCGTCCGAGGAAGGGTCTAATGGCGTTAAATTACCTGGCCGCAAAACGTGCGGTGTCGGCAACGGCGGCGACCGCGCGGGGATTATGGGTTACCGGGACACGGGTTAATACCGAAACGGTAACCGCCTATATAAATATATATATACAAGCGATATAACGGCGGAGGCGGCGGCGGCAGCAGAGGAGTCACGCGATACCCCGTGATTGCCGGCCATTTGGTGGCGCGTTAAATTGGTCGCCGCCGTCTTTTCCTCCTCGAGCGACCACACCACGAATAGCAATAATAATAAAATACACTTTTTATACGCCACCGGAATGGCCATGCACCGGAACCGGATGCGGAACAATTAATTCATGGCGTAATTACGTACCTGTTGTTATATTCTGGTGTATGTATAGTTATTAGTTATTACGACGACAGCACGAAATATGCGTATAAATATTGATGCCACCACCCTTATATCCACCGCGACACAATAATTTAATACATAATTTATACACATTATACGTGTACATTTTATTCTATTTTATAAAATATCTACAGTTTACTTTTAATCTGAACTGTCAGGTAAAATATTTAGAAATAATTGAAGAAAAAAGTCATTTTGTACCTCTATATTACATTAGAAAGGAAAGGAGAAAAATATTCAAAAGTACAATCCCGCATTTGTCTTTAGTATATTATATACTAGAGTGTATTACGATCCATTCCTTTTTTCTTTGTGATAATTATATATGTAAACACTAGAAAACATATATTTATTGTAGCTGACTCAAGTTGATAACCACGTTATCGATACGTTATCTATGTTTTTTTTTTT
>VUJU01000918.1:0-17810 GCA_009835225.1 Aphis craccivora
GCGTTTTCTTTACGTGATTTAATTTTCAAAATATTTTGAATTTTTTTGAGCTATTTATAGACAACTGAAATTTTCAATTTTTCTGAAAAAATATTTTTGAAGTGTCGCTAAAATTTTTTTGGCTCAATCAAAATACTTGAAAATTTTATACAAAGTTCCTCATAAGTTCTTCTCATAGTGATTAAAAAATTATTAGAATACATGGGCACAATTTTTTTTTATTAGCATTTGAAGTTCAAATATTGACAAAAATTTGTCAAAATCATGAATATTTGCAAATTATTTTGTAGTATAATTCATACAAATTTTTGTATAAGTAGCTAAGAGTTGAAAATTTAATACAAGATTTTTCATAAGTTTAGCTAATAATAATTATAAAAAAATTAAAATTTTGGTGTATTTAGGCCATTAAAACATAAACCACCTTTTTACCAACCACTGAAAATTATATCCTAGGCTGACAAATCATCTTCGTTCAGAATCGTTTTTCGTATACAACGATAATTATCATTGAATTCAAATTTAACCCTCCTATAATATATAGTGATCCACACGGCATTTAATGTACAGAAGAGCGGTACCCACTTGCCCGCTTTTTTTAAGTATGTACCATATGTGTCTAATTTACATTTTGCAATATAGCTCGACGCCATATGAACATTTTTGATCTTTACTTCAATAATTTAAATAACCTGTAGGTATTGCAGTTGTATATTTGTACTATTTTTTAAAATGTTTTAATATTTAAAGAGTTAGTTTAATTTTAAAGTATATGGATTATATACAATTGAAATGTTTAGTATTTTTAAAGTAGGTGTAGTTTTTAATTTGTTTTTCAATGTTTTGTTACATTTTTAATTTGTTATGAATTTATGATATACCTACCTACAATCTACAAAAATTATATAATTCCATTAAAATAGGAAAACTGTACACCTACCTATTTAGTTATTTTTACATTTTTATTCATTTTAAATGATGTGTTCACAACTGACAAGTGGAAAAATTCTGCATAAATGTATAATAACATTGATTTTTTTTTTCATTTATAATTTGTTCTCACTTTTATTAGCAAACATAATGCAGTGTAAAAAATAACGAGCTCGTTCTATTATATCAATACAATGAGTGCGTTTATCGTGTTAAACTATAGAAACGTATAGAATAAAAATTGAGTTAAAATGTTAAATTTTGAAGTGCTAATTTGCTCTTTTAGAATGTTTTTAGTTTGATACGATTACTGGTTAGTACACAATTTGGAGATAATTATATTTAGTTTATGAGAATTAATTATACATAATCTTATATTAATCTAAACTTATAAGCATTATATATAAATAATTGGTTGCTCATAACTTATAAGTGTTGCTAAGAATTAAAAAAACATATGGCATACCACATACCTACGCGTTGCTGCTATTCGAGCAATCCTTAATAATTATTAACTTAAAAAAAAATTGTAATTCTTCATAATTTATATTATCTTTTCATGAAAGCTAAATTTGTGTTTTTAAATAATATTTTTTAAGAAACGTTTTATTACTATATCATTGTATAATAATATACAATATACATACAATGTATATATTTTACAAAATATCAAATGATTTTTAAAATATCTAGTGAATCACAATCCATAAGTTTCCACCATGAATAGTTATAAATAATATTTGACGGGGTTAAATAAAAAAGTTATAACACTACTGGATTATAGTGTACGTAAGAAATTTTCATCGACATATTTTTAACAGGCCCACAAAAAAAAAAAAAAACATTTCTCATTGGCTGCGGAGTGAAAAATTCGTGTGGTCGATTTCGAAAAATGAAATCACTATCGTTACTCAACCATCCAAACCGTGGTACGCACTGCTGTAGAACTGTATTATTATACCTATAGTTGTGATATTATATATTATAATATGAGACACCTCAGACACGCCGTTTGTATATAGTTGTGCAAAGACTGCAAGACGTACATATTACTGAGTTTGATTTTCGGTTGATAGGTCTTCGCGTCGATCGGTATGTAGGTTCATTGTATACTAGGTACCTATATATATGGTATACATATAATACATATAATTGGTCTGCATAAATGTCGTCATCGTTTTGCTTTGATGTAATGTCATAACTCCTATAATGTTTTTTCTTTATTAACGGTGTACCTATTTTAAGTTATTTATAGTTAAAGTATATTTTTTGCCATATACCGCGTTATGTTTCATGTACCTATTATCACATACTAAATATATTTTTTAAATTGCGCGTGAAAACGGCACATAATCATTTATATGACATATTAATATATAATATGTATTATTGTATTATAATATTCAAGGTACAGGACAAGTATCACTAAAAATAAACATTCTTACGTATGTCCTTAGAAATGTAATCATCAAAACTAAATACGTAGAAATTAGCACCACAATTTCTTAAAACAAATGCATTTATAATTTAGTTTTGATTTAATTTTTTAGGATTTCACGAGAGCATTAAAGAAAACATTAGCATAATATATTATATTATTTAAATTATAGTTAATTTAAAGTGAAATAATTGTATTATTTGGTATAAATTTGGAAAAATATAATAGAAAAGATTTTATTTTTCTTATAAAAACTGGTTGTGAGTTGTGATATAATTTTCTAAAATAAATATTTTACAAAAAACTGTTAAGAAAAATTAATCGAAATATGTTATTATATAACTACCTTAATAAGTTAAAATATTATACTTAAATATTCTATATATAAAAATGTATTCTTATATTATTCTTCTGTGTTTAACTACGTACAATATGAATATGCGACTACTATAAGTGCTAAGTTTGATTACGCATTGTATAGTTCGTGTTACGTGGTTTATTCCACATTTCCACAAGTCACGACTTGTGAAAAAAAATCAAAAAATCATAAAATTAATTTTGTTTTTGCGGGATAACAGAAAATAAAAAGTTATCATGCGTGTAGAAAACTGTTTCTTTTTTTGTGTACGTGATATATGTTTGGCACTGCAATAACGATGATAACGAATAAAATAATATATTATATATCATGTTGTGTTGCGGTCGCAACAGTTTAAAAAAAATGTGATGAAGGAGGGTGCATTCTTGTTTGCGGAAACGAGATATTTTATTTATTTATTTAAACGGGCTAAACCCAATGCAAAATATTATGTTAAAATTAATTACAGATAATTAAAATTTAAGCAAATAAATATAAAAATAATGGTAATAGTAGTAAATTAATATCAATATACTTATGTTATCAAATAAAAAATATGAGTCCTCATTGACTAGTTTCATGGATCTGTATAAAAGATTATTTTAAATAACATATATGAAAGATATAGGAATGGGATATAATTGGGACCGGTGAAAGTTCTGAGGATGAATTAGAATATTTACATTGCCTAATTTTACTGAAACATCTACACTAGAATTAAAATTTTTTTTTTTTCAATAATATAATATTACTATCCATTCTTTTATTACCTAAAAGCCTAATGATTCTAATTCGAGGCACAACAAATTGAACTCATTCAATTTTTAAAATAAATGTATTAAAATTGAAGAATATTTGCTGGAAACATTCAACCTGAGACTGAGACTTAATAGAAAAAGTGATAAGGATCAAAGAAAATTAAATTGTTCCATACTCCAAAATAAAACAAACAGTAGAATAATATTATGGAAATTTATTTGGTAGAAAAGATAATTTAAAATTAACGCAAATAATCGCTTGACAAAACCAATAATTTTAAAAGCTATATACATATAATATTTTGAATTTGTCATTGAAAACAAAATTTGTTATCAAATATGACAACTTAAATCAATTATTTTATTCTTAAACGATTTTATATCAACTTCGTAAATTAGGTTATGAATATTATAATAGGATAATTTTACGAATTCTAGAATAAGTCAAAGTATGGCATTTTGAGATATTTAAAGAAATACCCAACGTATCTCTATTTTATGTCTTGATATAATAATAGTAATATTTTGAGTGTTCCCATTCAGACATAGATTTACTCACTGGCGAAAATTTGACTCGCGGGCTTGATGTTTACCATTATTATTTATGTGCACCCGCACAGCGTGTCAGTTCCGATCAGATTTGATTAATTATAGCTGCGCATACGAACGTTTGACGATGCCATATGTGCGTGTTCGTGTGTTTGTATGAATGAATTGCCAACAAAATATTCTACGATTATACAATTTTAAAAATCCATCTGTAGTAGATAATGATTATAATTTATTTATAATAAACAATAAACTTCAGGGATATTATAGAATTAGTACATTATACACAAATATTATGTATCATATAATATACATATATTTTTTTTTTATGAGAATTATTAATTTAGAAATTTTTGTACCTATGCCTTTTGGCTTTTTTAAAGCAGCTAATTTATACGATTTATTGTATCTTCTCAATCTTAAATTTAGTTAATCACTCGTATTTTTGCTAAAATTTGGTGAAATAGTAAGAACGTAAGGAAGTATTCATATGCGTTTCTTTCGTTAATATTATTGTATGACATACTTATTATTTACACGTATTTCATTTCTTTTGATTTTGAAAATATATTGAATATTACGAATTTGACTTCCGAATGTAAGGCGGAAGTGGGCAAATTAGAATACATGCGCTTCAAAGAAAGATAACATAATTATTATACTATTTTAATAGGTAATTCAATCTGATAACATTGAAATAATTTGTTTGGTTACAGAAACAATGTTCATTCAAGGAGACGTAGAGCGGCTACTGCAAGAAAAGAAAGAGTATGGGATTTCGGTGTAATACCTTACGAGATCGATAGTAGCTTCGGTGGTCCGCACAAAGCGCTGTTCAAACAAGCTATGCGACATTGGGAAAATTTTACGTGCATTAAATTCGTTGAACGTAATCCTGACGAGCACCCTAATTACATTGTGTTCACCGAAAGACCTTGTGGGTAAGACGTTTCGTACATATTAGTAAAATATGGTACACTTCTCATGAAACATATCATGTTTTTGTGTATTATTATAGAATGGTTATTTATTATTATTTTTTTTTTAAGTCGAAAATAAACGTTATCGTACCATTACAGTCTCTAAAATATTCAAATTTCAGTAGTGAGCCTCAGAAACTTAGAGATAGAAAGTAAATGGGATTGGGAGCTTAGTCCCTAAAAATATATGTAATATATTTTATTAGGGATTTTACCATTTGCGGCATACACGACTGTGATAAATATAGCTAACCAAATACATAACTCTATCTTACACATGGGTTTTCTAATTATTAGCATATGATGAATACTTCGTTCTTGACAAACTCATTTATATTTATATATTATATAACAAACAATATAAAATACTACTACCTATATAGTAAGTAGTAACAATATACATATAATACCTTTATGATATTGGTAATTATTATATTTATTTTTCAAGAACATAACAGGTCCATGAACTCATGATATTCAATAAAATATTTAGAATAATATATAAAGTATAAATAAAGTTATTGAATACACTGTTTTATTAATTGATTCGATAATATATATCTTTTTAAACCGATTAAATAATTGAATATCAATAGTATAATAAAAAGGACTAGTAAAATACGTAATCTGTGTTCTATTTTAAAAGATTAAGATAGGAAAATATTCGGTCCATGCTACTTTCCTCTTTTTAACCAGTAACTCCGAATAAAAAATGTCTCAGCTAATAATTTATGCCACAACGTGCTTTAAAAAAAATTAGTATCCTAATTATGAGTCTATAAATATAAACATAAAGGTGTCGATAAGTATCAATATAATAATTTAACAGTGATATTAAGCATAATTTGGATTTCATATTTTAAAATTCCACAATAAGCACACACAAATAATCATAAAAACTATAATAAAATTACTGTACCAAAAAAAATAATATATATTAGAAAATGTTTAGGCTACATTTTTAATAGATATATCATATTTATCTTCATTTACATACATATTTATTAATAATTTTCATAACAATTAACAATTATAATCAAATCAGCAAAAAAATATAATGTTCTTACAAAAACATAAAAATTGCAAAAATACACAATTTGCATAATTTTTTTAATAAACATTTCAAGATGAAACTAGATATTTAAGTAAAAAACAATGGTTTTAGTTATTTCATCATTTTGTTTTTAATAATTTAGTATTGAGTTATGACTTATATATACGTCTATATACGTAATTACGCACTTACAGTTAGTCTTTAATAATATAATATATGGACTAATATTATAATAATGCTGTATAATGTTTGCGATTTGTATTTAAAAAAAGAAACAATTCGAACTATCGTATTACTAGTAGAAAAATAAATTATTCATATAGCAATTTAAATTCTAAGAAATATAGGCTGATAGACAGTCTCCGCTTGGAATCATTTTTAGTATGAAATTATTTATCAGTGAATTCAAATTTAATATATCCATTGCAGTGACCTATTTGAGATACACCTATAACTTTACTATACAGCAAACAGACTTCCTCTCAAAACTATGTTTTTAACGTGTGAGATTGACGAATTCTCTCGTTTTGTAAAATATACTAGTCAAAAATATTGGTAGGAAATTGAAACTATTATTCACTATTACATGTATTATTATTTACTATGAAATCTTAAAAATATTTTAAGAAATTTATAGCTTGAACTTATTCATACTTTTCTAATATACAATATGTGCAATATACATTATATATAAGTAGGTATTCACTTAGAAATTAGTCAATATCAGATAATTATATTATAATTATTACTAGGTACATATTATATTATGCGATTTGTTTTTGGTAAAAATTATTTCTACTCATACGTCATAATACATACATAGTACATATATAATAAAATATCAAAAATATAGTATACTGACATACTTATTCAATGGCTAGGTAGGTACTTAATGTATACATCAGAACATTTGCTAGTTTCTACAATCTATACAACAGAGCGACTTCAATAATTAATAATATTTTGCTTTGTATTGTTTTAATTGGTCTATAATAGTTGTTTCGGAAGTCTCTCTCGGGATAGACATCATAGTTAGTTATTGATTATATTTATGTATAATACACTTGATACTTAAAACACGAGTTACTCTAATTTTCTTAGTTTCTTAAATAATTATCTGCAGCTAGATATTTGAAATCATACATTATTTTCTTTGACGTATTTGTTACAAATTTTATATCATGGTTAATCCGTTTAAGGTTAAAGCATATGGTACATTTCTATACTAATAAATATTTACAAGGTTTAATTATTTTTATAAAAGTTTAGTGGTTTAACAATTTATTGTATTCTCCTTTAAACTCATTACTTCTTATACTTAGTCATTAATTATTATCATATAGGTACCTATATTCATTATATTTAATAGTAACAAAATGAATGCATATATTCTAGTTATACCTATTTGGTTGATTAGAATTAATTATGTACTACGGTAAAAAATAGGTTTCATCTAAGCTATTGAAAAAAAATAATTAATAAACACAACTTACTCAATTATAATATTAATTACTACTCGTATGGTAAATTATATAGGTACTATTTGTTTTTTAAAACACCAATTCAAATACAATTTCTATATGCAAAACAAATTAAAATCCTGACTTTAATAAAAATGTTCAATCATTGTTATTTTCATAAATAAATCAATAGATAGGTAAATGGATGTTTAAAAGTGAGGATACAAATAAGAATTTACATTCGATTGTTAGAAACTTGTAGAGTACTGAATGAACTTTCCTGAATAAGATAGGTAATTCAGTTTGGTTTTAACAAAGCTGGTTATAAAAAAACACATATAATGTGTATAGTTGTTTATCAGAGAAATTAATAAAAAACAGATGATAAACTTCGTTGACACAAATTCGATTATCAGTATTATTGCTCTTTTAAGTATTGAAAGTGAAATACTAAGTTCATTAGTTTTGTTTTAAGTAGTTAAATGAAATGCAGCAAAAAAATCTCGAAAAGTGTTAACAAAATCTAAGTATAATTGAATATAACTAAATATTTTTTTTTATTATATTATTAAATTTTTGTGTTAATTATTTTAATAAAATAAAAAAAAATACCATATTTTAATTTAAACCTTTTTTTTACAGTACATTTTTTGTGTATTATTATTTTATAGAATTGAAAAATAATGTAGTTTACTCAATACTAAGGGTTTAATTATAGGTTCATGCCTTCAAATTCCTAAATTCGTATTGATTATCTTTAATATTAACTAATTTAAATTATAAGTTTCTAATTAATGGTTTTGTAATGTATTTTATTGCGATTAAATGCATTCTCTATTAGATATTTTAAATGCTTTATGAAAATTATGAATATAATAATAATAATAATATTTATATAAGTGCAAGGAAGGCCATTATAGTATAGCAATATATATTAAACTTATACACATAATCATGAAATGTAGGAATCACTGCGGGTGCTTCTTCAGTGTCTTGTATGAACATTCAAAATAACTAAGTATTTAAATAATTTCTGTTAGTGGTTTTTAATCGATGATTTATGTACATATTCATTTACCCCTCATTTTTCAGATGTTGTTCTTTCGTGGGCAAACGTGGCAACGGCCCGCAGGCGATATCTATAGGCAAAAACTGTGACAAGTTCGGCATCGTTGTGCACGAGCTTGGACATGTGGTCGGCTTCTGGCACGAACATACCAGACCGGATCGTGACAATCACGTGCAGATCGTGAGAGATCATATCATAGTCGGTAAGGCAATGTGAAAATATTTGAAATATCATATTATAGTTCAGTATTTATTTATTTTTAAAAACATAATATTATCCAGCGAATGACAAATAGATACTATTTTATTCGTATTCACATCATCTCTATTATAATCTATTATACAAACATTTCATAAAATAATTCGCTGACTTAAAATTAATAATGAATTGAATTAAGCGTCTTTCGGGTGTCTTAATAAATTATTATAGGTATTTCTTCTTACTAACCCTCTATATTTTGCGTCATTATGCCAGTGATTTAAAAAATGTCGTTTTGTATTCTATATGGGAATCCTGTAAATATTCGTAGTCTAATATAATATTTCATTTTTAAAATCACTGCTTAAAAATACTTGACTTGTTTGAGGTAAATATAAGATATTTATCATTTTATAGTAAAAAGCAAATTGCAAATTTGCATTGATGAAAATTTCTACTTTATTCCTGATTGAAAAAATATTATGCGGAGATTGATTTTATCGTAAAAACATTAATTATTGTTTTGAGAAAATATTAATGTTATATATTATTTCTTGGAAGTGAATTTTTTTCACTTTCTCAGGAATCAATCATTTGGTACTGTTATATATAATATAATATATATATATATATTATAACTACATAAAGTCTTACAAGTTCCATGCTCAAATTGAAAATGTCTTAATTTTATTTTTGAAAATTTCAATCTCTAAACTTCTTTTGCAGAAAAATTATTTATTCAGTTTTATAATAAAATGGTTAAAGTTTCAGATACTTAAAAAAATATAATTTAACAACAGTTGTGTTATTTGCAATGATCTGTGAATATTAATCCATACTATTTCCTACTAAATTATACATTTAATTTAATTTACATCTATTAATCTATTTCACTATGACATAATAAGGTTCAATATAATGTTATTACTAGGTATATTATTAATACTTATTATTACGAATATTAATGCGTCATCGTATACGCACCCCAGTTTATGTACGGTTCTTTCTAAACATTGAAGTGTATTAAAATAAAATTTACATACTTACAAATTAATAAAAAAATAATTAATATGGTTGTCGAATTATTGAACATAAATGGCACAATGATGTCCCACACTATCATTCCAATTATTGGTGACGGAGCTTGCCTGTTTAGGGCAATATCTTTTGTGTTATATGACCAGTGCCGGCCTGGCCAAGGCAGCTAGGCAGCAATCGCTGCCTGGGCCCTTTTATTTTTTTTATATGTATATTTGGGCGGGTCCTTTTTCTTCTACTGTCCATTTTCCTCCAAAAAAATAAAAAATAATTTTTTACTATTTTCTCCACTTTATATTTTCCTCCGATAAATAAAATAATAATACATAATATTATATTTTTTTATAATACAAAATTAAGTAAATTATAATAATATGTTTATTTGCTCGGTAGTCTCGATTTTTTTAGAGTATGAATAGGTATTTCTTATTTAACAATAAATATAAATTTGAATTTGCTTCATAATATTGAACCACATAAATATGTTTGGTWTTTCTTTGTAAAAATGTCTTTTAGAATGTGAATGGAATGACTCACATACATTGGTAGTTCGTAATAATGCAGATGACGATATTCGAGATTGCAATATTCAAAATCATACTATTTTTATCTACGCATAGTATGTATTGTTATACCTCGTATCAAAATTTATCGGATTTTATTTTTCAAGTATTTTCTTAATTTTTTATTTTTTATTCTTAGGTTCACCATATTTTGGTTGTTTTACTTTATTATATAAAGTAAAAAATAACGTAGATGTATACACTGAACCCATACTCTAAAGAATTAAATACAACACGTCATTTATTACAACAATATTTTATATTATTATTATATTTGTATTAACACCTGCAAATGCTAAACATTTTCGATGGCTATTTTTAAATGTGAAGCGATGCTCAAAATCCTAAATTGTTTACTTTGTGACAACTAGAGCCAATAGTATTTTCTTAACACTTTTTAATGTTATAGTTTATTATAATTATTATTAAATATTAAAATAAATAGTTTTTGTTATTTTATTATAAGAATTTATAATTAATATTATGTGATCAAATTAAACAGATTAAATTTATTATCTTTTATTTTGATAAAAAAAAATTTGATGAACAAAGTGTTATTAATTACGTTCATATTTAAAAACTCCTGATTTATATGTTTATTAGGACAAGAATACAATTTCAATAAATTAACTGAAGAAGAAGTAAATTCGTTGGGACTTCCATACGACTATGATTCCATAATGCACTACGCTAAGAACACGTTTTCAAAGGTATGATTTATTATTTATTTATTGTACTAAAGTAGTTATTTTATATTATAATATTATAATTATTTGAAAATTTATACACAAATGATTATGGACAAACGATGGTTTTTAAATAATATAATCTAGAGATACTTTTGTATTAAAATGATTTAAGCAGTGTTTTTTTGTCTTTATATTATACAAGTAAAACATAGAAGTTTAGTGTACAGATTTACATAAAAATATACAATAACATAAATTTATGATATAGAATATACAAACAACAAATAAACACACATCAAAATACTAAAAAGATGATAATCGACTCTCTTAATTTTTATTTGACTAATGTCTGATTTATTTTTAAAATTCTTATAAGTAAACTAGATAAATTGGCACGTTGAAAACATAACATATATAAATTTATGTTTATTATTTTAAAATACCTTTTATTTTATGGTTACCACTTATCATTTAGCACTTACTCAGTCACCATAAATATAAAGAAAATTTATGGTTTTAAATTTAAAATAACAAATATATTATACAAAGGATTAAAACTTAATGACATTTTTCAAAACTATTTCAAAAATACAATGTTAAATAAGTTTGTTTTTATTCACCGATGTATAAAAAGTAAACTATACAACTGTGAATTTATTCTTATGATTAAAATAACATTTTTAGTAAAATATTAATTCCATAACGGAAGTTTGTAAATTTTAAAATATGTTTGTGAGTTTAACATCATAATATGGACAGGTTTTTAGTTTTATTATAGTAATACAAATTAATAATTTAACTATTATACAACCCAACCAACATATACAATTGTTTAAATAATAATCTTCCAAAATGTGTTTAATAAATTTGAATCTGATTTGAAAACATCATTTTTGGGGAAACGTGTAACTAGTAACATTGAATTTCGTAATTTTAAAAGATAAAATCCCACGCATACAGATAACTATTTACAAATTATTGAATATTATAATAAATTAACAAACATATTGATTCTTAACAAAATACCCATCACCATTACTTAAAACAATTCCATTATCATGAATTGCTTATACAAAAAACCATTATGAGTATTGAGAGTTGAGACCAATGAGACCAATAAAAATGCTGATTAAAATGGCGATAGTATATAGTATATAGTAGATAGTATCTATCCTAGCCAGCGAAAACCGCCTAACAGGAGTTTACAGGATATAGGTATGGTATATAGTGCATATTGTATTGTATTTTATGTAGGAATTATGCATGAGTATAGTGATAAGTATAGATCGTTAGTAGCTAGGTACCTATAAGACGATTTTGTTGTATTATCTGCTGAATGCTGATTGATATGTTCTGCAATATTTGGTCTGTCGTCGCTATTATTATAACAATATATATTATATATATAATATATGCTTATGTTATGACATAAGTGTATATAATTATTATATAATAAATACGGTATAATAATATAGTAGTAATATCGTAACATATAGTACCGGCTTTGCTTGTATAGTGTGTATGTCTCGGAATATATAACGCAATCATATTATTATTATATTATCATAAATGACCGTTACGCGGTTATAATAGATCATCGTCAGAGAAGTACATTATAATAATATTTTGTATGTATTATATTGTACCCATAATACACGCCGTACACTCGCGTTGTGCAGCATGTTCACTGTATACACAATATTAATATATAATAATGTACAAACTACCCGGCCATCGCGATGGCGTTTTAATTGGTCATACTTACTTAAAACCGTGTCAATTATGGACATTGAATGTGTATAATACACCTCTTCATGTTATATTTTGCATAAATATAGGTATATAGGTGCCTGTCTTCTTTGTGTACATGTACCTCCGGTATCCCGCTATTACATATACGTATAATTTATACATAATATTATATTATAATAGCTGCTATGTGCGCAATACATTAAACAAAACGGTTTTCGATTATATTGTGAATTGTGATATTAACATTTTCTGTGTGTTATGTAAATATACATACTATATTATTATTATTATAATAAAAATATGTTTGCCTACATTAGTTTTCATGGAATGATTCTCTTAAAGCGTATATTAATATTGATATTATAATAAAATATTTCTTTGGTAATACGCGATGCCGTTCGATTTTTTTAAAAAAAATTGGAAATTCCTGTTCTTTATTCATCGAAAAAAAAACGGTGCTCAAAATACACAGTCTGCACCGATATCGACTTATAATTTTAATTTTTAACTATCGGAGAAAATAATTTTCTGATTAGGTATTTTATTTTATTTTTTACTTAATACTAAGTAATTAATCTATAACATCAGATACATTTCAATCATTTCATTAATTGAAGCTGTACAGAGTTAAGAAAAGTGAAGGCTCTTTAACTTTAATATATTATATAAAATGTAATACATTTTTGTCATCTTACCAATTTGTATACATTCTTTGCAGTGTACAAGTATTTCAGCATTTACATTACTATTATCACTGAACATGTATATTACACTTGAAATTATTGGTTTTCGTTTAACAAGGATTATTATATACTATTTTTACGAAAAATAGTAATGTAAAAATATGATCCACATAATGTTTTTATAATAATACTTATGCAAAAAGTTTAATAGTGATTCGAATATCATTATGAAAAATAATTGCACATAAAGTTTTAAATATAGCATAAATCGTAGTCGGGATATTTCCCTAGATATTGTTTGATATCGCTCATTTGATTATGAATCTATATTGAAAGTTGGAGTGTATCTAATAAATTACGATGGTTTAAAACTATTTGGAGTATAGATAATACAGAGTGATTTACCACATGGAATATTCGTCCTAGTGTTTTTCTTTCATATTGAATGTATTGAAATTCTGAAAAGGCTAGAATTGTTAATCATTTACATTTAAGTACTATTTAAAGAGTGCCTTTTTTGTGAAACTAACTTCTATTTAACAAATGAGAACCACTCAATTTTCATGTAAATTGAAAATTATATGATTTTTAAAAATGTCGTGATCTCTATTATTTTAAGCATGTTTATAACTAATATTAATCTATCAATATTTTATAATTTTCAAAGTATATTAAATACAAAGTCTAGATCCAATATTACATATTATTATATTTAATGTGTATGTAAAATCGTTTTTAAGGGCATTGTCCATGGAACATATATGTATATTTATTATAAATTTATATACCTATATTATCAATTGAACACTGCTCGTTTGAATTTTATTTAAATAGATCTATGTTTTAAAAAAACCAATATACTTATAAACCAATATACTTATAAATATAAGTAATTTATAGTGAAAATATCGATTCTCATAAAAAAAAAAAAAAATGAAAAGTTTTTATCATTACAAATCCAAATAATTGATAAAACGATCTTTAAGTATAATTAGGCATTCTTAAAATTCCATTTTGCATAAATTCATTGAGTAAATGTTGGAGGAGCATGCCTATAGTGTATCACTCTGTATGTACACTCGCTGCTGTAGTATAGTATACAGAGGTAATATATTATAGTGATTATACTCTGGTTGGACGTGCCTGCTGTATACTATTTGCGCGGTGATTATATGATTAAACCATCGCCGATTTTCGTTCGTTAACGGACTTATTCACTCGTCATAGAACCACCTTGTGGAATAAATCTACGGCCGACAAACCATTATAATACGAGTAGGTAATTTTAATTAACCGTATTAATGGATTATAATTATCCTATTCGTAATCGCACATTCGAGTGGGTGATTTTAAGTTACGCAATATATCTACTCTTGTAACAATTAAAATACGTCCCAATTCGCCGTTCAAATTAAACAGCAAAAGTGAAAAACACTTATTAATTATTAATATTTATGTTGTATAACCACATATTTACATATATTATATATATTATTGTTATAGGTTAGGTATCAAAATTTATATCAACTTTTTTTTTTAGCCACACTGTTGAATGGTATTTATGATTGTTTTCCGTTATTATTATTATAAATATCATCAAACATAAATTTGTTATAAAACGACAATAGGTCGTTTTAGCGTAATCATCATGTTCAATAATCAAAATTCATTTTGTTTATTAAATTAAATCACCACCTACTTATATAAATCTATAGAAATAACATAACAAATCGTGGAATATAATTGTATGGGTATAAATCGTTAATTATTTTGTGGAGCTAAACTATAATCTATAAAACCCCCTCCGATAATAATTAACACCTCCGAATAGAAGATTTTTGGTAACAAGTTACAAACTTTTTATAAACTAAACCTCCAGAATAGAGGACTCAATTCAAGCGACCGAAAGTGTTTGGTTATGTTAGCTTAGGTTAGTTTAGGTTGCACTGTATTATTATTGAATTTTACTTATCCGTAATTATTATATATTGTGTTTTACATTTTAACATCACAAAAAATGCTTTGATTAATATAACACAATAAAAAAGTTATATTACTATTTTATTTAATAAAATATTCTATACTACTAATAAGCCACTACGTCCATATTGCGCTCGAATGCTCGATGTAAATGGTATTAATTATCGTTCGTAAATACGAAACATTTAAAATTGTAATCGTTATACATAGCACACTTAAATATACGTTTATGTATTTCTAATAACATTATATTCTTCACGTTAAAAACGATTTGAATTATACACTTTAGAGTATTATTCATGGAAACGAAATTCTACTTTTCGGGAAACCCGATTCCAAAACAAAAAGTCCAGAATGTTGCCTCTCGAGTGGGACAAAAGTTCACTATAGTTATTTCGGATATATCAAACATCTAAAATTATATTACATTTATAAGATAGTAAGCATTCTAAGTATATTAATATTAGTTTCTATAATGGCTTAAAATACACAACAATGCGTGAACCACATTATAACACCGACCAAAATTATTATTAATCCCGTAAATTGCAATAATGCGTGTACGAAATAATCACAATAATCGAGCGCGCTGTTGTATACCTACTTGGTATGGTACTATGGCCTCCGTATATAATAGACATTACTCGCACGTATTATAATGACGTTATAATAATATAATGCATGGAACCTTAAAAGTTTTGAAAACCGACAGAAACAATAAATAATTCCAGAAACTGGCTTAACAACCGTCGCCTATACTCAAATAATCAACTATCACCATAATACCTGTTAACCATCGCGTATACTATATCTATACACACACATTCTCATACATGCATACTTACATAGAGTATGTCATAAAGTTTTATCGTTTTCTCACAAATGTGGCTAACATGTACGATCATCGCTATTGAGGTTTATACTGTTATGATGATAAAATATTATATGACACTAAGATTTCAAACCAAATTTTATAAGTTATAACGAGCAGTTAGCCGAAAACCAGTCAAGTTTAAACTGCGATGTAACGTGTTTTAATTTTTAACTCAAAATCCATTAAAAATATCTATATAATGTTATATTTTTTGACATTACTATTACATGGAGAAAACCACTATTTGTTCCCCACGCAATGTAACACCCTAATAAAGAAACGACACGATGAACTTTTTTAATACACTTAGCAAAGCATTCGAATAATCGAAACTTTAAGAATTAAAGTATATTATAATATTATATTCGTTTGTTTTGTATATTATTGATACAATGGATAGTATATCTACTGAAATATAATGCGATACTATAAATTAAAACCTCTGTCAAAACGCCGTTATAATATTAAATAAAAATATCTAACTCAATTGTTGTTCACGCACGTTATCATGATAATTACATTTTAACCTATTCTTTAAACACATTTACTATCTTAGGGGTTTTGAATAGGCAATTTCAACACAGGATTTAGACAAATTTAAAACGTATACAATTTCAAAACGATTGTCAAGTAGTATTGTGTAAATTATATCAATATGAGTTTTTTTGTTAATGTGAATAAATTATCGCCTAAAATTTGTTTTGTGAACACCAAATAAGAATTTACTACTCGTTTAGTCGTACATTTCATAAAATTTACTATTATCAATAAAATTACTACTCGAGACAAATCTTATCTGCGATGACTTTTTTTCTTTGAAATCTTATCTCAATTATTTTGTATTGTTATAGTTGTACTGTTTGGGAAATTGTTTATAAATTATAAATCATTTATTCTATGTAATATGTATTTATTATTATCATAATATTCACGCCACTGTATATTTTTTAATACCGGATGTTGGGCAATGGTGATATTTCAGTATTTTTTTCAATCGCAGACAATCAAAATACCAATAACGCTATTTATTAAATATTTTTCATTTCATCAATATTGTTAGGACGTAAACGTTTATTGTAATATTATATTCATCCGATTTGTTTAGAACCGGACCAAACGACTACATGCATACTATCACCACCGTTATTCATGGTAGTGCCGTGTGATATTATTTTGTTTTAACACACGTGTATGCGACACAACTGAAGTCTCATTGCGGGTGTTAAATCTAACGCATATAATGAATTTTTATATTATTTTAGTATCCGTACATGTGTCACTTTTTATGGGCGTCCGCATGTGCGTTTTGAAAAGGGACGATACGGAAGGTACGAGTATAAATCGTGCAAAGAGGGAGTGTGGGTCCGGTTTATGAAACAAAAAACAAAATAAAACAAATAATAATACTATTTCCATATAAAATAACATTAACGGGGG
>VUJU01000918.1:17882-43274 GCA_009835225.1 Aphis craccivora
CGAGTTCTGATTCGCTTCTACATGTCATAATATAGTACCTATTATCTATTTATAGCGATCGATAGCGAAAAATAAAAAATTTGATCTAGGTACTAGCGCGCGGGTATTGCAATCGACACAACTTCGCGGTCGTATATGTATATATATTTATATATGTTAACAAATATCCGTAAATATATTTAAGATAATATGTCATCACGTGTTTGTCCTTACCTACTATATTTTAGTAATTTAATGAATTATTTTAATAGCATTGTCATGTTCTCTATTACTCACCAATATTTTGGTCTATGCGTAATTTTTAAGAATTTTAAAACGCTTCATGCGAATTGACTTTAAATTTTATTTAAAACTAAATAAGTCGTCGATAAAGTAAATGACAATTAAATTTTATATGTGACCTTGTGACGTTAGTAAATATTCAAAAAAGCCATTGAAACGAATGATACATGTATTATTGTTGACTTAGGTTTTTGAACCTTTATATCTAGATACTGTGGATTTCATCTTGATAGTGTTGTGCTATATTTTTCAATTTATTTTGTCATTTCAGTGGATTTTAATTTTAATTTTGATTCAAGTACCTTTAAGCAGATGTCATATTTTGTATTATTATATATATATAAATAAATTTGCTGATGCTTTTATTTTTAGTTATCAAAAAAGATTTTTATGAATGTACTAAAAATTGATAATTTTTTTTGATAATATATTCAAAAATATTTACATAAGTTTAATATTGCTTTATCTAATATATTCAAAGGGAAATAATTCGTATCTATTTTAAATCACCGAAAATAGCACTTAACCGTCATCAAAATATTATAATATTAATATACACGATTATCTTTATTTTTACAAATATATAATAATACTGTTAATTTTGTATATATAAAAAAAAACATTCATTGTGTCTAATGAACGTTTTAATCAACATGCCTTTATGATTGAGAGGTATCTACGCACGAACTTTAATATCGTACCACCGTCTGTCTGCGTTAATTTAATAAAATCGTTCATGCGTAACATGACTTTATACCAATTTCATTTTACAACAAAGGCACGAATGGTAGGTATACGTAGTATAATGAATTTTTTATTGCACGTCAGATGATGTGTGTTTGACATTTCAGTTTAGTGTAGATTCAGACGTATAATCGAATTCGATTGCAATATTATTTAATATTATATTTTATATACTCATAGATACAAAATAAATTTTTTAATTTAATTGTATACATCCGCCACGTCGTACTTATAATATATACTGAAACAATCGATATAGGGAAGTAGTTGAAAATCGTTCCTCGTAGCTTTAAATTGTGCTTTTCCTTGTATTTGTTAAATATTAGCGACTTAAAAGCAACGGACAAATTCATGATACTGTTAGTCATAGTCTCGAGGAGGGTATTTTTTTCTAAATCTTATTGTACTTAAAAATCTTTTTTGTATTTTAGCTTCTATATATTATATTTGTTGTTTGCGCGTTATGGCTGAGCGCTGAAACGTTCGATCCAGAGACGTATTGCTGGAAGGCATAATAATATATTATATTTTATATTATAATGTTTAATTTATATTTGACGATAATAATGCACCTTTCGGCCACCCTGTATAAAATATGTATGATTAATACATACAAGTATACATTTTTATTTAATTTTCATTTTAAACATTGTATTATTGACTTATTTACAGGGATCGTATTTAGAGACAATACATCCAATCGACGCGGTAAGGAATTTGAAGAAACGGCCAGAGATAGGACAACGTGTTCGTCTCAGTGAAGGAGACATAGCCCAGACGAAGCTTTTGTATAAATGTTACAGTGAGTAAAAGAATACTTGATTTGATTATTATATCGTTGCCTTCCGATTTTACATACTATACTATATTATGCCTTGTTAAAAATGCGGATACATTTAAGTACACAACTCAAAAAACGTTATTTCACGATTAACTATAACTGATAACATATTATGAAAATACTTTTTACACATCATTTAATTTTGCCAGTTGAATTGGTATTAATGGATTAAAAAAAACGAATAACCTCAAAACGAGATAGTATACAATATTTATAAATATTCATATTTTATTAAAACCGTAAATAATTATATAATATAATATTTATTGTGTATGGAATAAAAAAAACCTATTATATTTTTTTAACGTTTATTTTAAATATGCACAATGAATTAGACTGAAAACTACTTAGCGGTGGAACTTTTTAACTTCTGTATATATATATATATATATATATTTTTATCATTAATAATAATTTAGAATTGTATAACCCTACACAAGCAGTTTATGTTACCTAGGAGAAAGTTGAGCATTAATGTTTGATCTGAATGTAAATTAAATATGAGGATTTTCATGATAATATTATATGAGGAGGGATATTTTGTGCCAAGTAACTTTTATGATTTGATAGTAGTTTTGGAGATTGTGTTCAGTGTTGATGTGAAGCTTTGTGAACCTGTGTATAATGTATGGTAAGTATATTATGTTGCGTACATCGTTAGGGACTCGACTCAAGCAATTATTATTATTATTTATAACTACACCTAAAATGGAATGTATTAAGAATATATAGGTACTGGGATACTATAAATACTATGTAAAGGTTAGCGGAACTTTATTATCTGTAACAACTACTTGTCAATGCACTTATATAAGGAATATGAGTTCTAAAAAGCAAGATTAAGTTTGATTTTCTAACGCTTAGAAATAATAGTTTTACCATAACGTTTATTATTATTATTTTAAGTTTATTATTCAATCGAGACTTTTAAGAAACATGGTACCTATATATTATAATATAAACCGTTATGATAAATATTTTATTGATATTACGCCCACCAATTTCAATTAGGTATTTGATGTTAATTAATGGTTTAAATCAGGGCTTGAATATGAAAAAAAAATTTCGTTTTACGTTATTTTGAATAAAAACGTTACACAAATTTTGAGTTTATCATTAATCAAATTAAAACGTTATTATTAACCTACCTGTTTAAAAGTAACAGAGCAATAGGGCATCAATATTATTAGCTATTGGCAATACAATTATTCTAATAATACCTATATATTAAATGTTAAACTGTTTTTAATAATATTTAAATTAATAATTTTTTTTTTAATGGTATACTATATAATATATAAATAATGTTTTGCGTTATGTTTTGTTTAATGATATATTATATATTTTGTTAAACGTTACGTTTTGTTTTGCGTTATTTAATTATTTATGTTATTTTTTTTTTGATGCTTCAAATAAAAGTACGTCATACTGGTAGGTACACTATTTGATATAGCGACATACAGGATATTGATTTTTAAACATAATTTATAATAATGAGACGATTTTCGGGAGATAATAATTATTTAAAGCAACTGAACGAGATATGTAATTCTTTACATAATGTATTGCTTGTTATTGTTTTCAAGGATGTGGAAAGACCTTGCAGGAAAACAGTGGAATTTTCGGTTATTCGCCTGAACCTGGGCAGGAGTACGGAGACAGATGCGAATGGCGTATCACAGCCACTCATGGTGAACGTATAGTGTTGAATATCACTGAACTCGACATACTGAAATCTGATCAATGTAGTACCGATTATTTAGAAATTCGCGATGGGTACTGGCATAAATCTCCACTGCTTGGTAAGTGTTGATCATTAAAAGTATTATGGTTACTTATTGATTTATATTATATGAATTAATAGTTACATCAAATTGTGTTATTAAAATAATATTATAGCCAATTTATTGGGAGCTTTCACAAAATGATTTATGTGACGTGACTTTTACTTTGTCTTATTCAACATATACAGTAATGAGTATATAGTTATTGTGACTTATTATTTTAAAAGTTTCATTGTTTCCAGCGAAAACAGTAGATTTTTTCCACTCCAATTACAAAAGTTGTTGTAAAGAACAGTTTTCAAAACATTAAATAAAAAAAAAAATGAAATTGAATATTATTTAAAATTCGTGAAAACATTTGTATGAATAAAAAAAAGAATAATATATAAGTGTACTACTATTATAACAGTAGGTACTTTTTTGGAACATTGTAGTTGTTTATTAGACTAATTATTAATCAAAGAGTTCTTTTTATGCATAATACATATTACATATATTATATAAACTAAAAGCATTTGATGCTGAGTAAATAAAACCGTACCATAAATAGTTCTTCTTTGATAAAACTTTTTTTTTTTTTTAAAAAAACTTTATATTTAATAAAAAAAAATGTTTTAAGTTTCCACTATAGTTTAAGGTACATTGCCTGAACGGTAATTAATTATAAGTTTTAATTTTCAATCTTAAATGCACTTATTATATTTTAAAGCCATAAAATAATTTTCGAAATGCGTGCGACTATATCTACCGTTTTTAATATGTATAATGTATTAAGTATTGTATATGCATAAAGATATTTCTTTAAAAATTGATATTTTATTTTTTTCGCTGTAATAAAATATAACATTTGCTATTTTTATTACTTAGAACGAAAAATGAAATAAAACAAAATAACAACAATAAATTATGTTTTTTTAGTAATTTTTTACTAACTTATTGAAATGTTATAATTAAACAAGTGTTATTATATTCATAATATTTTAAACATTTTTTTCATATCAATTATTAATTTATTGTTACTTAGTTATGTTAATTATTTTATGAAAATACTTTTCGAAATATTTTGCAGATTTATTTACTCAGACTTTAATAAAATATTATAGGTATTCACTAAGTATTTAGATATATGTTTTTATGTAACTATGCATTTAATATACATAAAAGTAAGTATACTAAATTGAACATAATATTTAAACTAACTAATAATCTTTTTACGTTTCATTTATTTTTCTATATTGAATATAAATTTATAAATTTAAAAAAATTATCATAGGTCATATTTCCAACAGCACTGAAACAATGTTTGATAATTTTTTAGTTGTATTAATCTTGAGATTGTTTTTAGAATAATTTAAAAGTTAAAATTGGCAGTATTAAAAATAAAAATGTACTCATATAATATTCTCAAACCTCGCACATAAAAAATACATTATTATAATGTACTATATCTCATTCTTATCAATAAATGATACATTTATTCGGATATTTAATTAAACTTTCAAGATTTATAAATAATTATGAATTTTAAGCAACTAATCTTGGAAAAAATAATTTGTTTACGGGAGCGTATAATAAGTAATATCCTGAAACGCTAAAACTTTAGTTTTTTTTTTCATAGAAAATATATTTCTTATAAATAAAAAAAATTATATTTTAGTTAAGAAAATATAGATTTAAATTTTTAGTTTATTTTGATGGAAAGTTATAAGTATAAGTTAAGTATATATGCCACGGACAAAGTAGAATTTCGGCAATGTTTAGATTTCCCGATCTATGTATACTTTGTCCAGTGGTTTTGGGTAATACATTAAAATATTATTTTGGTCGGACAGAGTTATACTTTGACCGGTCCAAATATACTTTGCTCATAGTAAATCGAAAATTGTAACTTCAGTTATTAACTTAATATTTCGTCTATTATTATCATTTCAAGATTGTATTATAATAATTGTAAAAATAAATAGTTATTGTGACTATAGGTAGAGAGGTAGCTATAGATTTATATTTGATGTAATTCTGACCAATAATAATATTTAACTAATAAAGTAATTAATAAGATTAGTAAGATTAAAAAAGTTTATAATTATAAAATAAAAAATGTTGGTTTATATTGCCCTAACTAGATTGAGAAATTCTAGATAGCCTGGACAATGAATAATTTTGACTACATTGCCCATTATAATCGGTCAGTACCATAATTCTCGGGCTATGTAAACATTGCCTACTTTGACCATACAAAAAAATATATGTATAACTACTATTTAGTTTTAATTAGCTATGATAGTTATTGAAGAATAATAATTATTGATTGTATTTTATATATATATTATATTATATATTTTAGGCAGGTTTTGTGGGAGTGTTCGCATCCAAGATCTCATAGTGACTGGCAACAGCAGAATGCTCATCAGTTTTATGATATCTGACAAAGGTACAAAATACAAAGGATTCACGGCAAATTACGAAGGTTAGTGATTACTTTTTACATTGCTTTATTGGTTAACATAATTTTCAGAGACCATTAAAATTATCATGATTTAACCGTCGTTAATAGTATATTTAGCATCTATAGGAATATTAGTGTTTCTAATTAATCTGAAAAAATGTATGCTCTATGGTAAATATGGTAAATAATATGTTAAATAAGTATAGGTAGGTACGCATTTCTAGCTACATTGACCAAAGTTCTTTCCATAATGATCTTATAAAATGCCATCAGTTAATGCGCTGATCCTATTTTACTTTCCAGTCAAAGTAGAATAGTGTTAATAATACTTGCAATATTATAAAACACGTATTTTCAAACAATTTATCGAAAGTCACCTTTCAGCTAATATCAAAGAAGCTGGTCTAACCAGTCGGCAGTCTTTTATACTGCTTAATCATTAACTATAAATCGGTATATACTAATTATGAGTGAGGTTTTTATATGAATCCATGATTATTCGTAATGTTAAATTTATTTATCAATAAAGTCATCTATTATGCAATTATTATAACCACCTTATGGGTTAAGTTTATAATTGTATTGTTCAAAAATAAAACTATTTATAACTATAATTTGGATTATGCGAGTATGTTATGTCAGATAAATATCAAAATAGGTTGCTTTTATATAGGCATATCTGTAATAGGCTATATATAACGCAGATTTATGTTAAAATAGCCAATTTTTTTTTTTTTTTTTAGCCGTTTGTGGAGGAGAAGTTATGGTAACTGACGAACAGGGGCATTTAGAGTCCCCTAATTTTCCAGATGATTATTTACCGAATAAAGAGTGTGTTTGGAAACTTACAGCACCAGAAGGATACCAAGTTGGATTGAAATTTAACGTATTTGAGGTATATTTTTATGTTTTGATTCTGGTAAAAATAATTTATTTTTGTTCTAGTTAGAATAAGTCCTAATTGCCCGAAAAAAAATTAATTTATTTATTTCGAAAACTGTTCGATGGATTCTCTATAATAACTAAATACCTATATTTATTATTATTGTTGCTGGGTAAAAACCCTATGGTAAAAATAATGAATTTAATATTTGAAAATATTTGAAAACTCACAAATGATTAAAAATAAAAAGTAAAAATTAAATACAAATTAAGTAGAAATCAAATTTCAATAGTACTTGAATGAATTTATTTTAAAACATTACGTGATATACTGATATAAAGAAAAAATCTACATAAACTGAAATTGAGCCCACGAATAAAAAAATCTTACTATAATTATGTTATTATTATTAAACTGAACACGAAAAAAATTATTTTTCTTTAAGTTGTGGTATACTGATATCTGTACGTTTGAACAAATTATTAAATGTAATTTAGAAAAGTCAGTATTGCCATTTAAATTATCGTTGTAAACATAACATTCGACATCTTTCTTCTTTAACTCAGATAATGCAATTTCTATTCGGAAAACTTATAGGTTATATTAATTTCTAGAAAATGGAAAATTTAGCTTAAAACAAACCATTTTAAAAGTTTATATTTTTAATATAATTTTGTGTTCAGATTATTGACCTAAACTCAGTCACCTTTAATAAGAAAAAGTATAACTCAAAGCTTTAATATTTTTAAAATATAATATATATTATATATATTTTTTTATAAACTTAAACATTCTTAAGATTTTATTAACAACTGAATTAATGTTTAAAAATAAACTGAAACATTATGTTCGAATCATATTTACCTAAATCCCTTATAGAAGTAAACCTCAAAAGAATTGAATTATTAATATTTTAATTATATTTGATATGATTAATCGAACGTCTAAAAGTTATAATAATATTAAAATTATTGAAGTTTTATGATCCATAATTAATAAATATAATATAATACATATGTATATATATTGATTGTAATTTTTTTTTTGTTTTTTACTTGATAACATTTTCTCTTGAATTCTTTGTTGGTGTTTAATAACACACTTGTCGTTTAACAATGGTTTACATAAAACATCGAATTCTCATTCGCAATCAACTGGTACCAACTATAGTTTCGTATTATATAATCTAGGTAGGTATTCGTATATATAAATAAACTGATGTGCGGGCGTGAACTTATTCGGTGATTAAATATTTATGCTGAGCATCAACTTAAATGTATTATTAACAGGCATCTCTTGTTCGCACATGGTTAGAGTTATAATATTATATAATATTATATAATATTAATTTTATAGTATCGATCATATTATTACTATTATTATTATTATATGAACATGTATATAATTATGCTTTAATCCGACACAGATCGAAAACCACGACAATTGCTTCTACGATTACGTGGAGATAAGAAATGGGCACTCCGCTGATAGCCCTTTGATAAATAAGTATTGCGGCTATAAGCTACCCTTGGACGTCCATTCTAGCACTAATAAGCTGTATGTCAAATTTCTATCGGACAGCTCCGTGCAGAAGGCCGGATTTTCCGCCACATTTATGAAAGGTATACTATAAATAATAGTAATATGTTCACGTTCGTTGGTTGAGACCTTTTTTATTTTTTTTTTTTTTATTTGTCATCCAAACTGTTTGTAAATTTAATCGGGTTAAAAAAATATAAATGTGTCCTCTGTACCTACTCTAAGTGCGTATGCGTAATGTATATATTATGATTGATGTACCTAAAGTATATGCTTAAATATTACGATTCTGCATTCATATATTTCATATAGGATGTAGGCCATCTACTATTTTGAATGGATTAATGATAAATTGAAAAAAAAAGAAAACTGGGATTCGAGTGGGATGTTCCTAGCTAGAACTGTCGTGGGAGTGTTTATGTTTTATAAAAAAAATATATGACTAAATCATTGCATCTGTGAAAACGATTTTGATCATTAGTGAGATTAGATTAGTCTATTTAAAACTGGACCTTGATTAAATTTGTTAGTTTGTTAAAAACTAGCACTTGATTACATTCGTTAGTCTTTTTTTTATATGTCAAAAAAAAAAAAAAAACTAAAAAAACTGCTGTCAATAAATTAGAAAAATTATCACACTTTTAAATTTTATGTTGGATTTCTGATATTTATTATATCAGAATACATCTTTCCATTTTTCGATCTATCGGTAAGTCTACACATAATATAAATAGTACCTTAAACCTTTTTAGATCTTTTCCTGTTCAAAAATTCATTTTTCGAAGAAAAAGTATACTAGGTACTATTGAAAAACCAATAACAAAAAAACGGAAATTGGGTCCCGGTAGATAATATTTTATATTTGTAAGCCAGATAAGATAGTATATTTGTCTACTTCGGTAAAACCTTTATAACCATAAAGGTTAACCAACCAAAATCACAATTTCTCAATACTTACTTTCTTATTTTAATTCCCATTCGTGCTATACATTGGTAATAATTAATTATAATAGCTAATATTATTATCTGTATATATCTTGTTAAATAAATGCAGATGTTTTATTAATGATATTTCAACAAATCTTATTCCTTAAAACTTTATGTTAGCTCATTTAGAATTTTAAGGATTTCTCAAAGTAAAAAATATTTTTTTATATTACCTAACAATTTTTTATTTTTTTAATTTGCAAATGTTTGTCATTTGTTTGTATCTTCTGCTCTATAAAACATTTCACTGAACATTTTTATTTAACAAATTTTTTAATCCTATTTCAAAAACAATAATTAGCGTTTTATTTTTTTTTTTTAGACTTGATTTTAACTAAGACATAATACTTTAGAGATCAAACAATCGTTAACTACAATTTAATAAAGTACTATATAATATTATTAGTAAATTCTTAATCGTTCGTTTAGTTATTATTTCAGACAAAATGTTAATTGATTGATAAAGTTTAATTTCCATTGCTATATTAATATTAACTTGACTGTAATCAATAATAAAATTTAATTATTTAGCTTTTAACTATAATGTATTAATTTAATCATTATAAACGTTAATGGTTAATAACGCTAAATATTCTATAGCTTATGGAGTAATATAAATTTATAAAATGTGTTTAAAATGGGGATCATATATATTCTGTAATTTTATTGCTTTACTTAAGTTTTTGAAGGTGACGATTAAAGCCCAAAATGCGAACATTTTTGTTTTATATTGGTCATCAGAATACTTCCGCATAATTAGTACATCTAATTAAAAGTGCAATAAAAATAGCTCATCGGAGTGTATTCAATTTAACTTAAAACTATATTTCTGAAAACATTAAGATTCTTTGAGAAAAGAGTAATTAGTTATCAATTTTAAATGTATAACTTTGTATGGTTAGGCTTAGAAATGTTATCTTTATTTATTTGTCATGATCGTTATAAACTTATAAACGATACTATATATGTTTCAATCATTTGTATAGAAAAAATAAAAAACAATTATATAACTATAATAAATACGTTCTTTGTGAAATATTTTATTATAATACTAGTAGGTACATGTTTAACAAATATTTCACAATTATAATATTAAAAAATAACATGTTTTTAATTCATTTGAAAATCAAAAAACTCCATCATAATATATCACTGCCACATAATGTTTTATTAAAATATAAATTACTTAATACGTATATTTCACGTAACTACGTAAAAATAATATTTGTTTGGCTGGTTCGACGACACCCGCACGTTGTTTTTTTTTTGCGAAAACACATCCATATTCTGTAAACACTTATGCGATACTGCAGTGATGTAACATTTCGTATATGTAAATGTTTTTTTTAGAATTTATTTAAGTTTATTTGATCATAAATTTCAAGGATATTAGCTTACGATAAAATTAATATGAGATTAATGTTATGTTAAAGTGTATAAGTACCTATTATTTTTTTTTTTAAATTAAGAGATCTTTAATTTGACATTTTAAAAAGAAATATAATATCTTCATATCATTATTTGGAATTCATTTCTGGCCATCGTGAAATTTGGATAGTGTATAACAATAACAATATAATACTTTATTGCAATTTTAATATTGTATATTGAACATAATAAAACTTGCTATGTTTATCCTATTTAGTGCGACTTTTTGTAACATTATGACATTAAGACACTATCAGTGTTTCACAGATAAATGTTATATTGATCTATATATTTATTTTTTATTTTTGTGTACATATTGTTAATATTATCATTTATGTATATTATTCTATTATTCTTATCACTAACGTTAATTTATGTAATACCGTTATTGCTATATGTAAAAAGCCGTTTGGCGTTTATACAAATAAATAAAATATTACTCGTATAGTGATCATATAACATTTATTTTATTCCCTGTTTTAATTGTCGGTCTGTTGTATTTTGACTTTTGAGATATAATGACAGACACCGTCTACTAAGTACCCAATCAAAGTTATGGTTGCTTAATTAATACAATAACAATTTTATATTTGTTTGTACTGTTCCATTTGTTGCAGAGTACGATGAATGCACTTCAGTGGATCACGGGTGCGAGCAATTTTGCATCAACACGTTAGGTGGATACGATTGCGCCTGTAAAGTGGGATTTGAACTACATTCGGACAACAAACACTGTGAAGGTACAATTTTCATTTATTATTACTACACACGTTAACTGATATTTTATATTACATTATTTTATACTTACATATAATGTTTTATATCTAATATCTACCCTTAAAAATTAAGAAACACAAAATTTTAAAAAACGAACGTTACGTCTACAATATTATACATGTATTATCGATCAAAATATTAGTTAGCCAACTGAATTTTTTTTTTTTTTGATACTATTTTATATTTCCAATTATCTCCCCACGTTCTGATAATTTAAAAAAAATAGTGTAAATCCATATTGTGCATATTTATGAGTAGTTAGGGAGAATAAGATATTTTCGTGCATAAGATTTTGAAATAGATTCAATATTACCTCAACGATTTTTTGTGACAGACATATTGACATATGTGACTATTACATTGTGAATGTTACCGAATCTAAATTTATAATTCACTCTCTCTTCGCATATAAACAATTTTATCAGTCCGATTTAGTATTATCTTTGATAATTATGCAGATTGCAGGTTTTGACTTCATCGTTATCTTGATTTTTCCAAATGATCTTTTTTTCAATATTATAATATGTATAATGTATGTACACTATAAAATACAATATAATATCAATTCTTAAGTTATTACGACACTAAATTAGTTAATTTTTCAGTAAAATATTGAAACGGGTAAAAAAAACCTAAATGATTGAAATTGATGTAAAACGTTATGACAGTTATAATTAATTTTCACGAGGATGATAAAATTTTAAAGTTTAAATAAAATTCTCTTTCTAATTAAATTCACTCGGTTGCACTCGTCGTCCCAATTCATAAGCTATTTAATTTTTAAAATATCCATAAAAGATTTTTTTCTTAATTAAAACGCTACTTCACATTTTTGTGTCTCAACATAATATTGTTGATTAATATGATATAATGAAGTATACTAATATTTAAATTAACCAATGTTTAATCAATGATAATATTATATTCTTATTTTTTATGCTTTTAATAGTAATAATGTTTGTGAATTCAATTTTTCAAATAATAATAAAAATAAAACATAAATAATATATAAACACGTTCAAATGAAGGAGTATCGACAGGAAGCTTAAATGAAAACTTCATATCATATATAGTACATAAATAACATTATAAATCATCATCCATCATGTAATTGTCGTCGATAGAGCGGCGTTCTGATTATGCAATATGACAGCATATGAGCGTAGAATGACGTTCGGACAGCCAATTCAATTTTGATCGGGCGCTAATGATATTTTGGTTTACGGCATTGTGTCGGCGTGTCACTATCACACGAATTTGTATTTTTAAAGCTGTAAAATTATTATAATAATAATAATTATTAATTTATTTGGCAATATATATATATATAAGAAATCGTGGTGATAATATATTTTATTGTCATAATTTTCGGGGTCTACATGGTTTTCATGTGCATTTAAATCTCGAAAAGTCACTTGATCACCTAAGCGTCATAAGCAATTTAAATTAAGATGGTTCATCGAAAACTTCATAATGTGATCATGAGTAAAAAATCGCAGACGTTTAAATAGAAACAGAAATGCGATATAGTGTGTTTTACTCACTGCAAATTGATTAGATTTAGATAATAAATTATCTATTATACATTAAACTTTAAAGACTCCAAACTATATTTTCAATTGGCTTTTTATTAATAAATTTTATATTTTAGTACTTATTTTACTTTATTTGTTGAAATAAATAAATAACTAGTTATCTAAATCACTAAATGTAAAAAATATCCAAAACTATTGTATTGAACTTAAACGCAACAGACGAGCTAAATATAATACAGTTAATATATAATTTCGAATTATTTTAAGTTCTAGAATATTTGTGTGATACAAATCCTAAATAAAAATTTTAAATGATTATTTATGATGTAAGACCATAACTCTTCTCACTCACACATCATGTTTCTTAAACTTTAGCCAAGTATGATATTATTAAAAAATAGGAGTTAACATTTTTTGATAAATAAAATTCATATTTGTTGAATGTCAAAAATATTTAGCATAACTCAGAATCCTGCAAATAATAGCACTTATACGTCCTATACAAATGTAAAAATAGTATTGAAGAGGTATAAATATATTTCAGGAATATAAGACATCATCAATAGCATTTGAGTGTAGTGTATTACTTATATTCCTTTTTTATATTTTTTTGTATATTTTTTATGTTCATGTGTTGATATTAGATACGATATAATTGTTTATTCAAGTTAAAACATGTAATGAAACAACCCAAAACAATATCCTGTTATAAATTTTAATTTCGTATTTTATTAAAACGTTTTTATTTTTCTCGAGTTCATTTGAGGCGTTAAGTTAGAGTGAATAAAATAAATGAACATAAAATGGTTTATTTATTTCAGTAATTGTTTGCATGAAATTAATTTACTCAACTTGAGTAAGATTAACTGCAGTGACTTTAAATTGATGATTTTTTTTCATAAAATATACTTTAGATTTAACACACAATAATTGTGTTAAGCTATACTAATAATGATTTAGATCAACAGACTGCGTTGAAAAACGTAATACATCAATTAAATATATTATTATATTTGACGTATTTATTTTTAGTAATAAAATCTGTTATTTTTTATTCAATATTTACATTCACAGCTTTTTAATAAAATTGTTTGGTTATTATTGTATTTTGGTAAAAACTGTAAATACTTATATTTGTTTGTATTTATAGCCTATGGTAATTACTATATTTTGTAAAGACAAATTTTTGAATTTTTTTTTTTATAAAAACATTAGAAATTAGTACTCTGAATATTAAATTTTTTTTTATTTATCAAGCTTTTGCAGCATTTCAAGTTGGAACTGGTATAATTTTACTCTAAATCTACTTTAAATAAATACAAAGATATAATCGTTTACTTTTATGTTTTGTATAAATACACTCGTATTAAAACATTTTTCATAAATGAAAAATAAATAGTTGGTAAAATTTAAAGTGTAATTTAATTTTTTGTTAATATTATTTAAGTTTTATGTTTCATTTAAAGTTATAACTATAACCTACATAAAATATCAAATTTTTATTTGTAAAAATTTCAAGGAAATTAGATTAAATGTATTATCATTAAAAAAATTATAAAAATATTTAGAATATCACTGTACACTGTAATCAATACAAAATTAGTTTTTTATAATAAAATATTTCCATGAGTTCATTGTGATAGTAGCTGTCAGTGTGTGTTTATCGAAAATGTATATGAAAGTTCTATACCACCTATGTTCAATTAATGTAGAATCAACAGAGAACTTTTCGAACAATATCCTTCGATAAAAAGTGTTGATAAACAAACAAAAAAAAAAAAAAAAAAATACACGAAGTAAATAAATAAAAAATACTATCATATAAGACCGCCTAAAAACTAGCAAAATAATAGAAATAAATGAAATAGTTATAATACAAACGAGAAAAAACAATATTGCTTAGAACATTTTAATAGATTAATCGTTGAAACGAATTTTGGTATTTCAGGTGACGCTATCGCGGAAGTAGGTCAAATACGCATTACATGAGTAGATAGTCGCGAACACCTATGCAGTTTGTTCACCGAGTTCTTATAGTTAACACCTAACCTAACCTAACTTACCACTGCACCTCTGGATAGATTTTGGATTATTGGCGAAACGTTATTGATGACTCACAAAGTTGATCAAACTTATGGTTTCCTCAAGTCATGAATCCTTAAGAATTTTTAGCTAACACCATTATTTATTTATTACCTACTTGAATAAACGTGATTGAATATTGACCATACACTTATATAAATTATTCAAATAGTATTTTTGAGTCTAGTATCCCTCGTTTTGGACGTTAATATTAAATTTTTTATTTTTATTTTAATACGTATACAATTCGAATTGATTGGAACATTATATTTTCTGCATATACAGTAGCACAGTATTTGCATTTATTAGGTATATATTATGTATAAGTATTATAGTACTACATTATTTATCTCAGATATTACAATATGTTCTCACTTCCCACTGATGTAGAGTTTAAAAACGATCTTAATTGAATATGCATTATACTGATATGAGTAATATGTACTTGTTTGATACTCTCGATTTTATTATTTTTATAAACGTGTTTTCCCTCAAAAGTTTTTTAAATTTGTGAAATTTGGTCATTTCTATAAACGCATATAAACATATAAATAATATACTTTACGCAGTTAATCTCTATTAAAAATTATTTTCCATTACATTTTATTACAAAATAAAATACACTATAGTTACCAACGTTTTTCCAGCTGATTCGTTTGATAAATTTATATTTCAAACGTTACTTCGAATAATACTATATACAGTTTATACATTGCAATTTATTATAACATCATCGTAGATATTAATTGCTATTTATTAATTGACTAAACAAACAAAATTAATAATTAGTATATAATATTATACAGCAGATAATTGCACATTTATTTTTCGTGTGATGTGCTGGTGTTAATAATAATATAATATATATATAAATCGTAATTATAACCATTTATATAGTGTCATTATACAATGCCGATAATAATATGTTCGTCGGTTATTTGTCGCGCGTGTTGTTAAAATCAATTTATCGAAAACATTATATAATATTTTTATTGTTGTTCTCGTAAGATAAATATTGTTTTATTTTTATTGGCGTTATTAACCTGTGCTTCTTGACTCATTAAAATAACAGTCTTTCAATTATATAGTTTTATAACAACAATAATTAAAAAAATAATAAAAAATAATCATTGATTATTGTCGATTTTATAATACAAACATACTAAAATGTTGTATTTTTGTCATATTAATGAATGTGAGAAATATATTATGTATATTGTATATTATCTATATAGTTGTTATAGTAGATTATTTAATACAATAAATTTCATCATAAATAATATTACGATCCACATTTTTGTTAGTCGTGGTTATGAAAAACTAACCTTCCATTCTGAAATCTGAATACTAAACTGTTATGTTATACTATTATAATTTACATGTTATGTGAACAAAAAAAAATGTAACAGACATAATAATAAAAGTATAATGTGTTTTGTTTTCGTATTATACATAATATGTTTTCAGATGCTTGCGGTGGTATAATTGAAGCAACCAATGGCACTATTACAAGTCCTTCGTTTCCAGATCTGTATCCTGGAAATAAAAGTTGCATATGGGAAATAATAGCGCCAGTTCAATTCAAAATTACACTGAACTTTACTCACTTCGACCTAGAAGGAAACAACGTGAGTCAAACCCCATAAAAGTTTATCGTGGTTATGTATTCCACGTGGACTACGTATTTATGTATTTTTTTTTTCATTTTTCAGTTACACCAGGTGAGCGATAGAGCATAAGAGATAATATTATACTCAACGGATGAATATAAAAAATACCAATTTTTTAATATTGTTTTATATCTTATGCGGTGCTGTGCACTTAATCAAGTGCTAATACAATATTCGTCGTTCATTTAGAACAATTACATTTTATAATTCAGTATTTGACGTGATGTTTACCGTGTTTTTTCCTTCGTAGGCTGAATGCGAATACGACCGAGTGGAGGTATACAGCAAAATTGGTTCAGATAAACTCAGAAAGCATGGGGTGTATTGCGGTCAGGAAGCACCATCCATGATAACTTCGGAGGCAAATGCACTGCGCGTGGAATTTGAGTCAGATAGTTCTGTGCACAAGACCGGATTCGCTGCAGTTTTCTTTACCGGTAAGACATTGTGCTTGTAGAAATATCAGTATAACTTACTCAGCGAGTAGTAGCTAGGACGTATGAAATCGAAAAGTCTCAAGGAAGTCTCTTAAAATAAGCATGAAGTGTGTGTCACAATAAAGATCACTAGCTCGGTTTGATGTAGATGAACTTCATTGGTTATACTTTAGTAGAAAAAATCGTTTCATGTACGTAATAAACGTATAAAAATATAATATTGACATTTCAAACATCCGTTTGGTGAATTATACAAAATTAAATATGTATGTATTTAATACATTGATATATTTTTTAAATATACACTTTTACTACTTAAAACAAAGGTTTGTTTTCATATTATATTAATTTAGCAACACTCATATTTATGAATGTCTACCGACCTTTCACATATTACATCCGTGGCTGTTTAGTAAATATCATTATATAGTAATGTACGTTTGTATATACTTGCCGCCAATTTTTTTTTTTTTTGTTGTATACGATATAAATTAACTTTTCACATTTGAATGTAGATAGGTATACTAATGGAAAATTTCATATACAAAAAAAAATAAATTAACTTCTTATCATAATTGTTTAAGAACTACCCAAGTACAAAATTATATATATCGTGTTAAAACTAGTGTGCTGTACTATTTTGTTCTCAGACATGGACGAGTGTGCCGTTAACAACGGCGGATGCCAACATGAGTGCAAAAACACTCCCGGATCATATGAGTGCACGTGCAACAACGGATTTACATTGCACGAGAATAAGCACGATTGCAAGGAGGGTGGTTGTAAGCATGAGATTTCGGCCCCACGTGACGTCATCACCAGCCCCAACTACCCGGACTCGTATCCGGGCCGGAAGGATTGCGTCTGGCATTTTACCACCACCCCGGGCCACAGAATCAAAGTGGTAACCATTATGGTTGAAATAATAATAATAACTCTGATTTTTCTATATGTATTGTGTAACGATTTTTACGTAATGTGTTTTCCGTATAGATTAACTTTTATTATTGACCAACTTACAAGCGTATCGTTTGGTTGACAAAAACTGTTGAACTTAGTTGCCATTGGCAACTAAGGATTCAAAAATTTTTGAAAATTTTAATCATCATTAGTTATTATATGTCTATGTTCGGAACATGAAATTATAGGTGTTTGAAATGGAATACAATTTATTTCAATGCGTTTTTACATTTAATTTGTAATAGACATATTTATTATATTACATAATTATTAGTACGAATTCGCTTTTCGTTAATGCTTGATTTTAACATCTTGAACAAATATTCCCTATGCTTAATATTACATAATACATATTATATAATTGTGTTTGAATAGTATAGGTGCACTGCAGCTGCAGTATAGGAAGAATAAATGAACTGTACTCGATGTTTTACAATATTTTTCATTACGCTTATTATTGTAGTTATTCGTAAAGTCATCATTAAACGTGTGATGCTTTGTGATGCCGCGACGTGTGCGGCTTTTATAGCGCGTACATTTCATTGCAAACTGATCATTATCATTGTAATATACATAAAACGGCCATTAAATTATATTTTGTGCATTCACTCCGCATCGTGGTGTATATTTAATATTTATAATAATAATAATAAGTTTGAGTCAAATCGAATAACATATACTATCTACTCATACAGGACGCAGTGTCATCCCGATTTCAGCGATATTTCGATGTTGATAATAATACACATACTATGTAGAATGTAGATATTTAAGATGATGATATATAATATATTTATATTTTAGCTGTTCGACACATTTGAAATGGAACCTCATCAAGAATGCGCGTACGATCATATTACGTTCTACGATGGACCTACACCGGATTCGCAGATTCTTGGACGGTTTTGCGGTTCCAAGATCCCGCACCCCATAGTATCTTCGTCCAATCAATTGTACTTGGCCTTCAAGAGCGATGCATCGGTACAGCGTAAAGGATTTTTGGCCACGCACAGCACAGGTAAGACGTCGACCAAAACAAATTATTCTCTAGGTTAGGTAATATTATGTACATTATAATAAATAACCGCTCGTTGTTTTTTCGCAGTTTGCGGTGGTAGACTGATAGCCACGAACAACGTGAAACATTTTTACTCGCATTCCAATTATGGCGATTTGAACTATGAAAGCGACGCTATGTGCGAATGGACCATCGAAGCCAGAACCAACATGAACGTGCACCTAACATTCTTAACTTTTGAACTGGAAGACGAAAAAGATTGTATGTACGACTACGTAGAAGTATGGAGTAGCTTGGACACGAGTGGGCCGTTCTTTGGAAAATTCTGCGGACCGACTGTTAGTATAATATTAAAAACTATATTCGACTATAAAAGAATATAATATAATTATATCATTTACGGTGGTGATTAATATAATTAAATAAATAAAAAATAAACTACGGTCGTTGTTTGTCCGTTTAAAATGTTAACGGAAATTTGTTTTAATGGTACCTTGTGAGTATTTAACACATATTTTGATAGATTAAAAATTGTAATTTATTGTATTTGTATACTACGGATGTTAAGTTACATGACCTATAAGTTAGTTCATATTAAATCGCTTCTTTTTAACCCACCCACCCAACCAAACATAACCAACATTATTTTCATTTTCAGAACCCGACGGATGTGATATCCACGAACGACGCTCTGTTGCTTCGGTTTAAGACAGACAGCACAATCGTGAGTAAAGGATTCTCTGCGTCGTACATAGCTGTGGAATCGATGAATCCCAGCGTCGAGTATTCATCGTTAACTGAAGAAGACGACGTTGACTTGGCCTTTAACAAGAATAAAAAAAACAAGAAAAAGAAAAAGAAACCAACGTCATCGTCGTCGAATCAGACGAATGGCGAAAGAGACGACGACGATAGCGATGGCGGAGGCGGCGGAGACGAAGACGACGATGAAGAGGACGATGACGACGAAGACATGCTCGCCGTTAAGAGTCCGTAATGACGATATACGATAACGATATTATAATATAAACATAGTAACCCGGCGACGACGGACGGTTAAGAAATCATAAAAAAAAAAAAATATTCAAAAAGAAGCAAACCATTAGTTTAGTATGATTATTCAATGTAGGTATCGATTTCTAGAAAATTACCTCTACGAGACTCCTATTTATAATAATTATCATTATCTTACTTGTGACGGGTGCCCATTTTATATTGTTGTTCTTTGAATCGTAAAAACTGCACTGTAGTCGGAGCCGCTTAACATTATGTGCCAAATAGAAAACGATCGACTCGCCGTGTCATACATAATATTATAATAATAATATATATAATAAAACAATATGTGTCGATGTCATGTACGGTATTAGCAAGTCGTTGATCTCATATGTATTATATGTTAGATATATGTGAAATACGCGTGCCTCGAACTCCACGATTAATGTCCACTGTCCAGTCTTAGACACACCCGTCGAAAACGTCAGATAATATTATTATTGAGTTTGTTATATACACCACTGTCGTATCATACGGTTCTCCCACGCTACGCGAACCGATCGATCTCGATTTGGTTTCAATTATTATTATTTATCATTATTATTATTAAGATTATTAATATATTATTTTAATCGTTTTACTTACTTTTGTATGTTTCGATAATTTGATAATCTTTTTTTTTACGTTATCAGTATTTTTTTTTTTTAGCTATATGTTTTTCCGCAGACTTTTATATTATACCGTCCACGTGATAATAGGTATGTCAAATATCTATGATGTAATGTTACCGTGTTTGGACAAAATTCCTAAATTATAACGTTATACCATTTGTACGCGAAACAAAACGATACGCGGTCGTCAAATGCAGCTGATATACGATTACAATGACGATATTTCACGTGATCACCAATGAAATAAGAAATACATTACGAAAACGTGTCGAGATCATCGGAACAGCGACGCGGATAGCCATATAATAGTACTCACCCTGCAAATCGTACGTTATTATATAATTTTTGTTTAATCGTAACGTTTAAAAACCCCACGTGTGTTGTTTTAATATGACATAAAAATAATATAATATCATTGTACCTAATGTACCTATATTATTATTATCATTATTCAAACGAAAATGTTGATAATCGTTTATAACCAATAACAAAATAAACATTATTTCTCGTGTGTTTTGAATGTCACCTTGTGTTTTTGGGTTTTGTGTAATGCACGCATAAGGCGCATTACAATGACTATTGTTCTCATTCCTATGATTCCTTCAAAGGTCAAATACCATTTTAAATTTGTGTTTGTAATTGTCGTCGGTGTATACGGTATACATTTAAAAAGCGATGTATTGTTATCAGCACCTGTTGTCCGCAAGAGTAAGAAAAATACACGTTTATATTATGTACAAAACATTTAATTGCGATAGGTCAATGTAATATGTCGATCGACAGATTTTCATTGTTATCGCGATTTATAGATAAACAACCCATTATATATCATTAAATACATAATATTATTATTATTACGTGGCTTTTGTGATAAAAAAAAAAAAAAAAAAATAGAAATAAAGGTAATTTCTGTGTTTGGGTATTTGGAGACAACGGTTGCGAATTGCGATAATAATACGCACTTTGAACTTAGCCTAAATGAATAAATATTGAAAAACCGTCACGCCACTGAGTTCAGACAATAATATTAGATGTAGGTATTATAAAAATGTGGTTGGCCGTCAAACGCCTATACGGCTACACCATACATTTTTGTATATGGTTTGAAATGTATATAGCAACTCATAATCCGTGAATGTCATGAAATAAAGACTAGGAATAATGAAGATGATTTTAACCTTTAAAAATATATGCGTTAAAAAAAATATAGAAAATATTAACGACACTAAACAATAGGTGAAATGTTAATATGATAGAAGCATTTTCTTTTTAAACATCCATTTGATTTTTATTAGTATATTTACTGTATAAGATTATGTATATACTATATACATATTATAATTTAAAATATGTATATCATTAATTAACGACATCTTATATTATATCATTGATTAAATAGTTAACATATAAAAAACTTAGAAGAGAAAAATAACCGTCAATATTGGATTTGTACTAGTAATTAGTATTGTCGTTAAATTTTAACTTCAAAAAATTTAATTTCAATCGCTCATTTTGTCGTCACTCGTTTTTAGAGTTTTCAGGTTTAAATAAATTAAAATATTAAACGTCCTTTTCGTCAATCGTTTATATTATTATATTTTATTTTGTTTGCGTCATCGATTGATGTTTAATAAATAACAACATGTAGTTCAAATCAAGCAATCATTAAACTCAATTAACTCAAAATGTACATATCACACGCCAGCACGCGCGTGAACGTCATATCTAAAAATTTATTAAGACTTGCGAGATAGTTGTACTACACACATGCGAGTAATGAGAAATTACGTGTAAGTTTTATACATAATTACTTATATTGTGTTGCATTGTTGCTACTTTCAGCGTACAACTATATTCAAATACGACGTTGATTTCAATAATTATTTGAGTAGCTCTATTGAAAATCTAACAGATAGATTCTGATACAAAGCGTTAGTACAACAGGTTCGTATTGGTTATTGGCTGGACATCAAGGATAGTCCATGTCCATCATATTATGTTTATAACTTTTAAAATATTATTTTATTATTAAGCTCTAAAAATTACGAACAATTAAACGAAAAATTTCTCTTGCGAAAAAAGATAATATAAAGATGATATAATTTATTCGTATTTAGTGAATCTTACACATTTAACACACGTTATACAACCATGTGCATTTCGTCAAGAGATTTTACAGTATATTTGTGTTGGAAATATCTTTATATAGTTTTACACACCCCTCTGTCATTTATTTATTAATAAATTGAATGAACCGAAGCATAAACAATAAATAAACGGTCGAAATAAGTAATAAAAATTTATAAAATAAAATATAGAAATATGATTTATTAATATTTTTCTTGTGAGTTTTAGAATGAAAATAAAACATCAATATTCAATATCAATAATGTTTAAAGGACCACGAGTGTTTCATCTTTCAACAGTTACAATAAAAAGGTTAAATTTTATAGTTAATTTTTATCAATTTAAAAACAGGTGTAATATTGTAATGATTAATATATGAAATTAAATATTTCCACAAAATATTTGAACATTTTAAACTGCATACCGGTAAGGAACATAGGTATTATAATTTATAAGAACTAATAAGTAACAACGTTTAGACCGTTTAGTAATCTTAAATCTACGTACAAAAACTATATAGCGGTTTCTTTTAAGAGGATTTTCACTCGTAACCTAATTTTCGACCAGTTTCATTGACAACATACAAGCGCCACTTATAAATAACAATTTTGACCTTTATTATACAGTGCAGTCGTATAAGTGCACTATTCTGAAACGTGCATAAACTTTAGCAAGAAATAATATATGACCACTACAAATACTATCGTAAACAGATTACAGGCCGTTTAAAATAATTTCATATTATATTGCGCACCGCATGGGGCACCTGCCTATATCGCGTATCGATCGTTGAACGCGAACGAATGTTTATCATTTAGTATAAGTTATCTTAAACGAATCAGAGATGTCATCTCTGCGTAGGTTCTTTAGTATATTCACGTCAATTACGGCGATTTTTGAGGATCGTAAAATGGATTAATGGGCGTAAAACAGAGCGCCGTCATAAGTAATTTCCGTTTCGCCGGCTGTTTGCATTGTAATATTATATTATTATTCGTGCGCGTGACGGCTCGGCGACTTTTATTGCGTCACATCGCAACGATTAAAACATGTTTAGTACAGTATGATATTGTAAAAATATTGCGTTATAAAACCAATAATATAACTATTTGTCGGTCCGCGGGCCAAACCGCCGTCAAAATACAACGGGAAAGTGACAGTCACGCGCAACTGTACGAGTATAAAACAAAAAAAAAACAAACAGACGCACGTCCGCATATTTAATATTATGTTATTTTATTATTAATATATTATGCGTGGCCGGACACTACGATGCGCGGTGCAATATTAGCGTCTGATTAGTATGCGTCAATTATCATGGTTTTGTTATCAAACGTATAGTCGGTATACCTACTGTATACGCAACATAATATCGTATTATACATACACGCGTGTGCATGTATTATAAATGATGATATTCGAGAAATCACGATTAGATTCGAAGTTTTCGATGTTGAATAATCACGACGACGATATAATAATATGTCATAACAACCTACGATTAATTACTATTACAATATGCTAGTCCGCGACATAATAGTTTTATCTCTTTTTTTTCTACGAATTTTTCATTGCTCTGAAGTTTGAAAATCGTTTATGTTTTTCGCGTTAAAACGAAAAACTCGGCAAACAATTTTTGAAAAACTACATTTAAAAACACCCATTTCTCATTTTACTTATTGTTGATTTGCATAATATGTTATAAGTTTAAACAAAACCGTATTATACTATGGTAGAGCTGGAGAATAGATACAATAACCGTCCGAAAATTCTTTCTAAAGTATTCGAAAGAAAAAAGTTGCTATATCTTTCTTTGTGGAACGTGCACGGAGGGTTCTCAAATTCCTTTATCGAGAATATTCTAGATGCGGTTTTATATCATTTCGGATTATGGTCGAAATGGTAGGTAGTTATTACTTTTACGCTTTGTGATTATCGTTCCGTGGCTTTATCGGATACAATATGTTGGATAGAACAGATTCGTCGGCGTGATAACATGCCACCGCGGTGTCTGGCAAATCTACCTCTTAATTTGTTCTAGAAACTTTTGAGACAAAATTATTCGTCATCGTGATAGTGATAAAACTCATAATATAATATAATATAATTTCATACTTTATAATAATAGAAAACAAGCAGATATTTAATAGTAAAAAATAAAAATAAAAAGGTATTTACTCAGTCA
>VUJU01000918.1:43324-74923 GCA_009835225.1 Aphis craccivora
AATATTTTTCAAATTAGAAATTGATATTGTTTTGTCCACTACATCATTCATCTCGTTTAAGTTACTATCAACAATATGTTCATCTATAGACAAACAAAAAAAAAAAATTATTAATTCAATTGTAAATTTTAATCTAGTTTTAATTAACTTGACTTGTAAAATTATAAACATAAAAAAAATCAATTAATGAGCAATTTACCATTATACTGAACTACTTCTGCATAAGAATTAATACAATTTTGATCAACAGGCTTGCTTAGTTTCTCAGTATCACTAAACGCATTATCCAAAACTAAAAATTAATAAGAATATATATTAAAACCACATTTATAATAGTTTTTTTTTTTGCCAAAAAGAAGAATAAAATAAATATATTAATGAATTAATACCTATCCAATTGAAAATAGGTAAAATTGTTATTGCCCAAATTTATTTGGAATGTATAGTTCAGGGGTCTTCAACCTACGGCCCGCCAAGCTTTTTGCACCGGCCCGCCAAGCTAATTAATGTTTTGAAATATAAAATAAATTTTGAATTATAAAATAAAAATGTTATATAAATAAACATACATTTTTTTTAAAATAAATCTTATCTATTCTTATTTATTTCGCAATTTAATAAACTATCTATTCCTTGATAGACAACAATTTTTTTTTAGACAACACATTTCTAAAAATGTTGGCCCGCGATGCCAAAGCGTATATCAAATTTGGCCCGCCGTAAAAAAAGGTTGGAGACCCCTGGTATGGTTAATATGAAAACAGATTTTTAGATTTCAAAAAAGTTGAATATTATAAAACAGAAAAATACAGATTTAAAAATAAATCAAGTACCTAACAAAATTTTCAAGATTCAGCTTACTGCTTAAGTTTTAAAAACATTGTATATTAGATTTACCTACATCAATTAATAATTTTAATATTTTTAATGTATCCAATATCTTTTGAAGAAAAAAATGGTATCATTTATTATTTAATAATTATCAATTACAATATTATAAGCTTACTTATAGGTATATTTTTATTTGATATTAAATAATTGACAAAAAAAAAAAAAAATTGTATTAGTGTATTACATTAAACAAAAAAAGTAAATTACCGTCTCTACATTATGTTGTAATTAGAATTTTTTTTAATTTTTATCATTTGTCCTGCTGTCTTAATAAAAATGTCTAATTTTGCCAAGCTAATAAGTACCGCTTAAAAATGAGAAAGTTATTTACAGATTTAATTTTACGTTTAAAACTTACGTGGTTGTTCAATTACTTCAATTTTATTAAAATATTTTGAAATTGTACTGGAAGCAGTGTTTTTAAGAGTCTTAGTCTTTTTATGACAAGATTCCTTATGCCGAATCCAGTTTGTGTAGTTCATAGAACCCCGTTTTTTGTCACAGCTGGGACACAGTGAATTCATTTTTAAATTAAGTAATTAGGATATATTAATAATTAATTTAAAAATAAAATTAACACTGTACAAAATATAAGCCAATAATTCTAAATTGTAAAATGTCAAATAAAACGTAGATTCACTAGATTCATATAAAATATAAATGTGCATATGATAAAAATGAATAGCCGAAAGTGACACCAGTTACCAGTACAACATTATAACATAATAAATACTAAAACAGTAAAATAATCGTTTACAAATCCACCGCGTCACAAACACAATACATAAATCGTTTCAGGAAAATATGGGGATTTACGTCGAATAGCTGTTCGCCGATAACTATTTGTTTTATTTATAAACTATGGTTATTAGTTTATTACAGTTATTATTTAATATTTACTACGTCCTGATTAGATTAAGTTTGATTTCAAATTTCAATGGAATAAATGTAGCTAAATGTTTTTATATGTTGAGGTAAAACTCGATTATTTTCATTTATATTTCCCAAATCCAGTGAAAACTGGTAACCACGGGATGATATGCATATTACAGATCTGCCGTGTACTATGTAGTATGTTTTAATATTTATACTCGTATATAATATAATATATAAATTGATAAAATTGATAATTCTTATTATTATTTGAAACGACTATACGAGCTGCTCAGACGTAATAACTAATAAGCAATAACTTATTAGTAATATACGCTATATTGCAATGATTGCATTGATTGTAGCTAATAGCCATTCGTATGTACATAAAAAGAACTTATGAAGTTACAAATAACACGGAATAAAATAACATTTACAAATTTAATTTTAGTAAATTGTAAAATTCTTAACAAAAAATACCATCCACACCCACCCCATTTTCAAGTGGAGCCTAGGCCCCATTTGTGTCTTGTCTGCACGCCACTGCTCAGTCATGGTCTTGATCGTGTTTAAAAACAATCGTAACATACTTATCGTAATATTATTATGATAATTTCAAACAGATGTTGAATTGGCACCACCGTTGGTGTGTCCAGAGAAAGATCATCGGTTTAGTGGAAACAGATTTCGGTGCACTGGCAGCCGGACCGGCAATGACGACAGATAATAAGGCTGACCGTGGCGATTCTTGTGGTACAGCAGCAGAAATGATTACAGCCGAGCTCTCGATCGAGGAAAACGATAAGGAGTTTCCTTTTATTATCGTGAGCACGAACGAAACGGTACCGTATTAAGTACGACCACAACAATAACGACGCCGGTTCTTATCAGCACCCCGAAGTGTTTTTAGGACCATTATATGTTATAATTGTGCGACGCCGGATAATCGAGATGGGATTTAGAGGACAAGTCGTCAGGATTGACAGACATATACGAATAAATGAAAATAAGGGGAAGAAAATCGAAAGTGCGTGATGATTGTGTAAGGCTGTTTTCTTTATCACGTCTTCTGTGGACGTGTTATGGCGGACATCGGTTGTGGTGCAGGATTTATATCGAGACCGTTCGACCAGTCAGTCGGCTTCGGTCGCCAACACCACGACGGACGCCAAGACAGGGCACAGGATACCGGATGTTGAGCATGGACGTGGCTCACCGTAACCTGCGGATGGCAGCGACGGCAGTAATAGCAATGACGCAGATTTGGGTAATAGTGGCAGCCGAACGGATGTCGCGTGCGACATTATGCAGCGCAGTTGACGCTGCGTTCGGTTGCAGCGTTTTCGGGTGCATCTATATTATGTGACATCAGCGATCGACAATCCGAACTCAAAGAGAGGGGCACCGAGGCAAAACGACATATGAACACTATAGCCACCGCACTGGTTCACCTATAGTTTTCCCGTGGGCCAAGCACGAGCGGCCGGCCGCTATCCGTTCCAGCCGTTACACTCGATGGAGTTTCCATGATCTCCCGCCACCGACGCTACCGTCCAAGTGTACGACATCACACTAGTCGCTTTCGCAGTCCGGCGAAGTAGTGCCATCACCACCAGTCGGTCATGGTCGTTGCGCGTCCGCAACCCCAGGTCCAACACTGCACTTTACCACCTGGTACTGGCTGTGGTAATAACTTAAATATAACCAGTCACCATAATAGTTCAATTTTCACAAACGCCATCGATTTTCTTTCCTCTTTTTCTTGTCCATCTATCCTATCACAGTAGTTTTTAGATATTTTGGATAGTTAATATTATATATATATTTGTTCATTGTTGTAAAAATTACTTTTGTTATATTATATTATATTATAATATAAACAAAACTTTTTTGTTCACAAAAAATAATACTTAGTTTATCATATTTTATTTTTTTTATTTTATTTTACATTAACCTTGGTGACATAGACCATTGAAATATGTTATTATTTACATTTTGATTATATTTAGTTTATCATATTTTAATTATTTATTATTCATATATCCCATGTATCTACATGTTTTAGTATTTGAGTTGAATAACATTTGGACTACTTTATAACGACAGACTGCTTCTGACCACATTTTTCGAAAATATAGTCTTAAGAGATCTTGATTTGATACGATTTGCCGTTTTCATCATCTAAACAAGAACACTTTTACGCTCATAATAATATATACATGATATTCTAAAGGTACATACAGTATGAACGCTGTGTTTGTCTCGATTCCCTAACGGATGCCCGTGGACCACTCTACATCTATATACCCTCACCCATCACCTATTCATAGTATGTCCGGCTTACGCAATATAATATATAGGTTTCTGACTTTTCTGTGGCACTTGAAAAATAAATATTACAACAGTTTTTTTCATATAATACAATCTATTATATTACAGTTTTTTGCGGACCTTCAATTATTTAACATTATTGTGGCTATTATTATTATATATTATTAATCACAATAAAGCAGAAAACATAGGTAGCTTAAACGCGACGGTCGTATGACCTACAGTCCGAGAGAACACACTGTATATTATCATGTTTACGAATCACACACGCCGCAAAACTTGCTTGGAAAGTTTCGCGTATGTATCCGATTGTATAGGTATACCTACGCCCGTTGCGACGATCGATCGGAAACCGGATGTACACGATAGCCGCGTCGCCGCAGAACGGATGTTATACTATTACTATTATATTATTATATCAGCTGTTTTAGGTACACTTTTGGGTGTGTTAGCGGAATTCTTCTTTTTGTTTGTTTCGTGAAAGTCATAAAACGTTTAAACGATATACGAATAAACTATAAAATCTAATAAAAATAATAATAATAAATATAAAAAAAAAATGCTGAATTCCGTTTGAGCTTTTGACTCAGGCCGGACCCAATCTTCTCCACCACTTAACCGCTAACTTGCGTTTAACAACAATTATTATTATTATTATTATGTCTTGCTACGTATTGAAACACTATGATTAATGTTTTTCGGCATTTAATAACAGCATTATATTATAATAATATAATGTGACGGCCGTTGTTCGATATTATATTAATAATATAATGTGTATATTAATTATCACTATCGTATGTGCAATATTATACCTACACTGTACACACCCGCCCGGTTAACCCACCCACCAACGAAATCAGTTTATGTACGTATGTTGTATGCATCATTTATATATATATTATAATGTAAGTATACGATATCTAGATATAGCTGGCGGTAAAAATCGCGAAATGTAGCTCTGTGGCAGTGGCACATCTTATAATAATAATACACGCGCGTATTATAATAATATATGGGTGTGTGCTGTAAAACACATAACTACCGAAGAAATCATAATCACTGTTATTATTAGTATTATTATATCATTACACACATTGAGATGGACATCGCGGTGTTGGTATAATTAAATACAAATTTAAAAGGCTTGTTTAAGCACACAAACACACATAGGTACGAACGTACACATACAGGCACTTTGCCAAGATTTTGTAATAGGGGAGAGGGTGTTTTAATTTAATATTTATATACAACTTAGGCATAGGGGGGGGGAGTTGTACACACATCCATAATATAATCATACGGTCACTGTCACATTAATAAATTATATAATACGTGTGACTTTTGAATATTTTTTAAGAACAAGATACATGAAAAATATAATTTATCCTAACCTAACATGAAGCAGTTGTGGCTTACAATATAATTCTGGGTTATATATTTATATCGGATTCATGAAAATTGAGAGCAGACAATTAAGTGCTTGATAATTGAGAGAAGATTATTGAGCTTCCATAACTGAGCGCAAAATAAACCTCAATATAAGTCATGGTATGTTATATTTTGTACATAATTTGTATTTAAATTTATAGTTTATATTTACTATGGTTAGTAATATATTATGAGTCAAGTTAAAGTATCAAATAAAAAATGTATATTAATAGTTTGAAAAATAAGTAAGTCATAGTATATGATTAATAATACATTATATATTATTATCATTATTTCTTATATATATTATATATTATAGTGTTCAATTGTCGGGATAGCATTTAATATTTATAAATATATATATATATATATATATATCCGTACACACACAAGATGGAATATAATATATAATATATATATAAGTAATGCAATTTTAAATTTGTGAATAAATTATAATTATATTTTTTTGGAAAAATACACCAATGCTTATAATGTCTAATAAATTATTATAGAATTATTCCAAATAGTTTATTTGATAACATCTGACACTAAATTCCATGTGAAACAATAATTATTTACTTTTTAATCCAAAATGAATTAAAATATTGAATTCTGACAACCCCCTTTAAAAAAAATCTTGGCTAAGCGCCAAACTTATAAGTTATAACTTATAATCATTATTTTAAATGTACCTACCTAAATTAGATCGAATTATTATATGAATTCTATGGCGTCCTAGTATATACCTACTCTGATTCTTGAAATATATTTTAAATAGAACCCGATGTAACGTATTATGTTTTGATCAAAACTGATTTCTCGTTATAATAAGTGCGTGCAAAATATAACATGTCAATATAATAATAACAATATTATAAATAGTTGTTGATATTCATGCGACATCATACAAAAACATACTTTTAGAATATTATATTTATACATATATTGTAACGTAATATTGAAGAAAAAATAATACTTTCTCGTGTCATTTAATATATCATGATGTGTGTGTGTGTGTGAGAGAGTGTATATATATATATGTGTGTGTGTGTGTGTGTGTGTGTGTGTGTTAATAATATTAAACTCGAATAGGTAACTAATTACAAATAAATCTTATGTAAATGAAATGCATATATTTTTAAAAATCAACTAGACTGGCTTCGTGAGTACCTTACTCATATAATATCATTATTATTACTATAATAAAATTATTGCAACTCTCTCCACGTAAACAAGATGTAGGTATGTATATCTTTGGTATATGTATGTGTTTAAAAATAATATTTAAAAAAAAAAAAAAATTTTAATTATTCTTACTTTAAAGTATTTTTTTTAAATTGAATACGTCATAAAAAATTAGTTGGTCGTAAATTCAAACTACTTCATTATTAGAAGATACCCGAAGAGATGAGATGTATTTGATAATTTTCATGTTTTTGGGTATAAAATGTCTCGTAGGTTGGTTGTTTTTAAAATAATTTCTAGACTTAAGTATACATGTTGATCATACAAGAGTGGTTATAATATTTTAGACCAAAAAAATAATAATAATTATAATAATAATAATTAAACGATTGGATGTTTTGAATTATCTTTAGAAGTAATTATAATGTATATCTACCTACTTTTGTGATTATTCTTCATCTAAAAAATACTGTCTTTTGTTGACTGTTGTTCAAACTAATCAGTAATCACAATTCATTGTCTCACTTGTTACTTATTACAAGTATAATACTTGAGTAAATGGAACGTTCCATTTTTTACTAAAAATTCGCCGCAATTATTTCCGCAATAGGGTTAGTACTTAGTAGTACCCTCAACATGTAGTAAGCACAGTTTAATTAATGTCACAGTGAAATTTATTCATTCTCATGTCTACTGAATGTTTGTAACTTTATTACTGTGGATGTATAAGAATTAATTTATAAAAAATAAATAATTAAACCTATAAAAGTCCTAATGCTTATTGAATAAATTATTTTGTATAAGATTCAAGGAGGGAAAAACAACAAAAACGAGAAACACTATTCACGACAAGACAATTTTATGTCAGCAAGAATATTCTTCTGCAAAATGTTGTTTTCGACGAGTGAACGGATTATTCTCAAAATATTTTTTTCAGAGTCAAATTTTAAGGTGAAAATAAGTAAACAACGTCTGCGTCTGGTACTCATAATTTCTTTTAGTTCAATCGTTAAATTATTTTATTGGTATACAATTATTTAATACGTAAGATAAATGAGCGAAGCGCAAACCATGTTTAATACTATAATCAAAAAATCGAAGGATGCGCAGCTGGCTTATGAAAAAGGGTCAAAATTAACAAAAGTAGAACGTTAGTTAAAAATTAGGTAAAAAAAAACTCTGGTTTATACTGCCTTGAGCAATAGCTATTTATATACAGAAGTGATTATTTTTATTTCTTTGTAATTTGAGCAGAGCTTAGGACGAGAGTGTCTGCAACCGTCACTGCAGTACTGCAGACAGATGCAGGGGCATATACATTTTTTGAAAATACATTTGGCTCTATAAAAGCGGTCTGACATTTTTGCTTGACTTTCAAAATATGTCCAAAACAACTAACACAATGGGTCGTTGCACCGAGGTGAGAGATCTGAGACACTGGTGCTCTACACCACAACACCCTGCAGGCTACTAGCTGTGTATTAAATTATTATTATTTTCACGTGTCCGCCAGCCTTTTTTGTTTTTTAACTCTGCAACACACTAATAGTGTGTCGATAAAATAATACATCCCGTTAAAAGCGCGTCTATGTATTTTTGCTAACATTCGATTAATACGAAGACCAGGGAAACGATTAATACGCGCCGGGTACGATCGCGACGTGAAACCGTCGTCCAGTGTGGCAATTGAAAACAAAAAAATGTTGATCACATTATTGCGTGTATACATATTAATATTATACAGAATGTCGTTATGACGTCGTGCCCAGTTAAAACGCTGCAGTAGCTTGCGTCTACTTTCATTAAAATATAATAATATGATATTTTAATGTGGTACTATATATAATAGACGTATTACTTTCGTCGATGTCTTACACTAATGTTCGCGTAATTTAAAAATTCGTTTGTCTGCTTAAAATAAAATAGTAATTAAATTATATCGATGTCCACTAACAAACATTCGTCAGGTAATAAAACGTCGAGTTATCACTATGAATTTTCAAACACCGTAAAACGATAATGACATTGTTGATTATAATTATATTATAATCTAAACCTAATATAAACGTAAATATAATATATTGTGTCGACTAGCGAATGTTGTTCGCTATCCCGAGTAGACGGCTACAGAAATAAAACGAGACAATTAAGAAAGCTGTGCATATATTATAATAATATTATTGGCACACGCATCGTATTAGACATGTACTTGTCGATCTTATGTAGTTTATCGTTTATAATGTTTATATGATCGTTTATGCTCAAGTACCACTGTTTTTTTTTTTAGTCAGCTTCAAGAATATACAAATGTCAAAAGGTTTAAAAATGCGATTTCAATATTTTTCGTTTAAATACACGTTTATTTTCTCCAAATCAAGTACCAACAGTCCCATAACGTTGATATTCTACAAATGCGAATATGTGCACGTATAATTATTGCGGAACCCGCAGACTGCCAAAACTAGTATAGGATCATCGTCATAACACAAACGAGTGTTGCACAGATAAATGGGTATATAATATTGTTTACTCCAAAAACCTATACTGCATTACTGTAATGTTTACGTGTACGTTATGATGTCTGCGTATTCGTGTGTTTGCGTATATAATAATATGTAATAACTATTCGTCGTTTCGTGCTTTTGATTTATTTTACAGTTTATGTTTCCGGAGGTAGGGGTATTTACTTGTTTTAAATTTCTGTTCTTAGTGTAAACCGCACCGCGTGTGATGAGATTCAGTTATGAAACGGAATATTATACTAGAGGTGGTTTACCGGTTTGCACGTCTCAAACTCGTCTCGCGGCCCCTTAGCCTCGTCCGGAAACCTATACGTTTTGATTCCGAATTCCATAACCCGAACATAAAAACGTCTAATGTTATAATAAAAATTGATGTGTAGAAAACGAACCAGTAGTATTATTTGGTCGGACCATATTCGGTCGGACGGTCGTCAGAATGATGAGTATGACCGAAGTAATGGCGAACTGTAGTAGGGCGAACGACGAACGTGTTGATCAACCGTCAAAATGCTTATATGTACCATAATTTGTCGCGGTTATAGCTAAAGACATAGTATTCCGTTACAACTCCCTCGAATCAACGACATTATAATATTGGGTTGGATATTATACGTTTAAGATAGTTGTTGTACCTACTTATTATTTAATATCTAAAATAAGTATCGATATGAACATCAAAGTTGAGAAAACGTTTTAATCATTTATTCAACACGGATCTCGATATTTTATCATCATATCAATTTATAATTTTTTTCTCTATAGAAATCAATAAAAATTACACATAAGAAACTGGCTAAAATTTAAAATAGCTTGAAAAAAAACACCAAAATTATATAAACTACATAATAAAATGTATAATAATATATATTGAATATAAATATATGATATATATAATTTATTATTAAGGCTTCAACAATAAAGTTATTAGTCGGTTCAACATTTACATTTTAAAGTTTATTTTATACTATATGCAACCTTCATAATAATCATACAAAGGTCATAACGTAATAATAATAATAGCAGTAAATTTATAAAAATTAAAATTTGGTTGTACAGATTGGTAGTAGCTGGTATTTTTAAGAAAATAAATTAGTATATTTAATTTATTTATAAATAAAATATCTTCTAGATTCGTTGGCTGTGGAAAAATCTATCTTCTCGTTATAGCTATCCAATCGAGGAGGTCAAGAAGCCAAAAAGAGGTATATTTTATGAATATCAAAGATATTTTGTAATATACCTTAATAGACGAGAGTTCTTTTAGATTCTGAACGAAGTGATAAATGTATTGATTTTACAATGATGTGTGTTTTTTTTGTTTTTTTTTTTGTGTGTGTGTGTCTGTGTACTGCATAACTAATCGAAATAATGCTCCAATTTCAAACTTTGTGGGTGATTTCCGGTGTAAAAGTGAATATCCTTGGTGCATTATACAGGTCAAAAGTAAAAATTTTCCAACAGTTTTCAAAAAAATCGAGAAAACAAAAAAAAAAAATGACGGAAAAACGGGGAACTTTTACGCAAAACCAGTTTTCGACTAAATCGATTTTTTTATATGGTTGTTATTCAAAAACTAATCACTGTAAATACTTGAAATTTTCACCAAATGTCTATGTCAGTGTTATCTATATACAGTTAAATTTTCAGAAATTTTTGACTTTTTTTTAGTTATTTATAGACCATAAAAATTTAAGATTTGTATGAGAATTTTTTTTTGAAGTGTCAACAAAAAAATTTTGGATGACCAAAAACACTTGAAATTTTAATACAAGGTTACTTATGAGTTTTTCTTATTGTAATTAAAAAAAATTAAAAATCATTAATCACAATTTTTTTTTATAAGCGTTTATAGTTCAAATTTTTACGAAATTTGTCGAAAACGCGAAGTTGAAAAATCATAAAATTTGTAGTTAAGGATTAAAAATACAACATTAAGTTTTCAATAAGTTTTTCTTCAAGTATCTATAGAGAAAACTCGAAGCATTATTATAGGAAAAATTATAATTGCGTTTGAATTTTAAATTTTTAAGAAATCTATCGAAAACGCGAAAATTTTAAGTAATTTTGAAGTTTAAACATCATAAAATTTGTTGTGTTTATAACTATAAGGATTAAAAATACAACACTAAGTTTTCCATAAGTTTTCCTTCAAGTAGCTATAGAGAAAACTCGTAGCATCATTACAGAAAAAATTTTAAGTGCGTTTGAATTTTAAATTTTTAGGAAATAGCGTTAAGATAACGATTTATCCTTAAACGGTTTTAAATATTTGTTATTATTCAAAAAGTATAAAATAGTAGATACTTGAAAATTATACTAGTTATTTAGATTGGTGTTTTTTTACGTGATTTAATTGTCAAAATAATTTGACTTTTTTTTAGCTATTTAAAGACAACTGAAATTTTTAATTTTTCTGAAAATTTTTTTTTGAAGTATCGATATCATTTTTTGACCGTATCAAAATACTTGAAAATTTAATGCAAAGTTCCTCATAAGTTCTTTTTAAAATGATATGATTAAAAAATTATAAGAATACACAGGCACAATTTATTTTTATTAGTATATATAGTAGGTATAATTCATAAAATTTGTTGTATAAGTAGCTAAGAAATGAAAATTTAATACAAGGTTTTTCATAAGTTTAACTTACAATAATTATAAAAGAACTTAATTTTTGGTGTATTCAAGCCATTGAAACATAAACCACTTTTTTCACCAACCACTGGAAATTATTTTCTAGGCTGACAAATTATTTACGTTCAGAATCGTTTTTCGTATACAATGATAATTATCATTGGATTCAAATTTAACCCTCCTATAATATATAATAATAATCCACACTGCACCTAATGTACAGCAGAACGATACCCACTTGCCTGCTTTTTGTTGTTTTATTATTGGTATAGAAACTTCTTCAGTTGCTTCGTTTTGTTTTTTCATTTCCAGATATGTTTTTGTGAGCGGGTATCCAAAATAAGGTTTCTAAGCGTAATGTTAAGGAAGAAGATCTTTATATTCATGTTTTTCATGAATTCAATTGTTGTCTCGTGGTTTTTTAAAGTTAGGATAGCACTATGGAAATAGCTTATTATTAAAATTTCTTTCGATTAAAATAAATATATTATACCACACATAATATGTATTATAATATACGCGTATTATTGTAATCCGTTGCATCAATATCTTTTATTGAAAACATAATTCGTGCCATAAGGGAAGTAGTATCTATTTAAGAAGTCTATTTATTTGTATACTTTTAAATAATATTATTTTAAAAAATCTGCCACACAATAAACAATATTATAAACCGTATTTTTTAATCTAATTTAAAAATTATTTTTATAAAATATAATATTATAATATAGTTTTAGTTGAAATACGTAGTTTTTTCAAAAATCATCGTGGAATTCAATGAACAGGTAATGTATTAATATACACGATATCATTTTATATTTTAGGACATGTTAACTATCACGTACACCAGATTTGTATATCATACCTATTAATAGACAATGTGGTTTAGTTTGACGCAGAGCGAATGATCGTTAGTCTAAATTATAAATACCTACCATATTTCGTAACGTCTGCCAATAGGTAATACGTCAATGTATAATATTAGTTAAAATAATAATTAGAATAAGATAATAATATAATAATATGTATATTATTTAAGTGTCAGAACAAAACCACATTAATAGCAGCTTGTCCGTAGGCTTGTGAACTGTGTCGTTGTGATCAACATACATTAATGATTAACGCGTCACGCACACACACACACAGAAATACTATCATTGATAACTACCGTATATTACATTAAATTAAAGTTGAATGGTAATTAACTCATAGAATGTAGAGAAAATAATTGACTTACTAAATCGATCAATTTCATTTATTTTTAATTTAAATTTATTCATATTTTCGTAACGAGATCGACGATAATTATTTAGGTACATTTTACTTTTATCTCACTATCTAAGCGGTATTTATATTATCGTTCAAATATTATCCTTTAAGAATTCTCGAATTAAAGGGAAAAAATTGTTAATTAGCCTTTGGATACTTTAACTTATGGTTCAAACTCAGTACATACTATTATAGTATACCTAATATTAATAACTAGCAATAACAATGATCGCGAGATTTTTCCAAAGCTCAATCTGGAGGAAGAAACCATTATATGGTTATAATAAAAAATGATTATAAAACCATCGACGTGACGATAATAATAACTAATATAATGTTATGAAGACAATCGATCGTTAGACTATCAATAAACGTATAGGTTATATTGTATATTGTTATTGTCATCATCTTTGGTGGTTGTCGTCGTTGCATCGTTACCCGTTACGACTTTGCGTAATACGACATCCCAATATCCGATTCAATATTGGTTATTATTATCATGTAATCAGACGACTGTGAAATATTATTTGGCACACGACCTCCCCATTCCCCGCTCGTGCGTGACACTCACTCGCGAAGTCGCGACCAATAATATATTGTGTCAAATATTCGGGAGTAGAATTCTAATAGTGGTCATCACAATAAATTATAATGATCGATTTTTTTGGCTATGTCGATTTCGTGACCTGGAATCGTGGTGTACGACGTGTCTATTCGCATATACCTACTATACGATATTATATTCATAAAAATTCGGGCAATAATAGTATAATGAGCCTTTTTTTTTTTTTATCTCTTACAGGTATACGAGTATGGAAATAATATAATTAAAATGAACAAGTGTCACACACGATAGGCGAAAAAAGATTGACTCAAACTGCAAACGAAACTCGAGAAATAAAGTTATAAGAATCCCGTGCAGAAAATGCTGGGCCGTACCCCGACAACACTACTCTATTGCCATGTTGTGAGACCTACGTATTAACGATCTCGGAAAATAAGGAATAGTCCGTGACTCGCATCATACCAACACTTGGTGAAAAGAGAATATCCTCTCATAATAATATGCGTCAGCCGTGGCAGCCTCTTAAAAATATCTTTGCCTGCAGCAAATACAAAGAACACGAGTAAGAAAATAAAGGAAATTATTATTCTTCATAGAGAAGAAGAAGAGCAAATTGAGAAACCGCCCTACTGTATCTATATAACATATATATTGTGAATAGGTACAATAAACGTGGAATAAAAAAACATCCTCAAGTAATAATCATACTCGAGTTCATATTATCAAGGATAAATCTCATCAATCAAATAGAAATATACATTTTATGTAATACGATTTTTACGGAAGTACAATTAAAATTATAACTAAGTAACTAATCTAAAAAAAAGCGTTAAATCTGATTACATGCTGGGTGAGTTAATGAAGAAAAACAATTTTTGGGTCTTTATATTATATCCTCCATTCGCCAAAGACGCAAAATAGGTTTACGATTTCACTCACCGATATGAGATCGTTCTCAACTTTTGTACGGAAAACCCTAAAAACGTATTGTATATTATGTGACGTGAATAATTGTATCGATGGTTTTTATAATATTTTCAACGTAAACAATAGTATTATGAACATGTTTAGAAATCGCACGCATGGCAATATCGGTTAATAATTTAATCTTCAGCAGTAAATCCGTAGTATTCAGAAATATTTGAATATTTATGTCATATTACGTATAAAATATGTATATTAGCTAGCTCACTTAATCATAATAATATGATTTATAGACATCGTTAAGCGATTTCATTTTTACCTATATTTTTCTTTTCAAATATATTTTTTTCATCTTTGAAACCTTAATTTTATTGTATTAATTATTAATTTTTTTCACTCATTAAAAAACAATTTTTGTAGTCAATTAATAATAATTACTATCATTTTGAATCGAAAAAAGTATAAAACGAATCTGACAGGTATCGTCGAATGGTAGATAAGCTGATATACTAACCCAATGCCCAGTGTTTTTCAAATGTGTCGCGCCAGTGATTTCGTGGGTATAAAACAAATATGACGAAAATCAAACACCTAGGCTGAGTGTTTTTTTAAAAACAGCAGACATCGATATAGATTATTCGCTTTTCTATCGTAATGTTAATCTATATTTGACGAGGACAAAGTTCCGTCGACCGAGTACGCGTGTTTATTCTTATTACAGCATCGGTTACAATCTTCATAATGCACATGATTATTGACAACGTATATATATTTAATGATGTCCCCCAAATACCTATGTACGAGTAGGTATATTGTATATTATAGTGGATTTACGAGATAAAAAAAAAACACACAACTAAAACAAACACATTTTTGTGAAGTAAACCTTGTGATCGAGTGCCGCACAAGCGAAAGAAAAAGATAACGTCGTTGAACGTAATATATCTATATCCACTTGTCATTATGAAATTCATTAGAAAACTATCAGCGTCTAAAAACCGTCGTACACACCCATATTCTTGGTCCAATATGTATATAATACCGTAAGCACTAGCCACTAAGTAATCATCACGACTTTAACGGAGCCGGCGCACGGTGTATTATAATCGTTTTGCCATATCCGCGTCGGTGTTATTTGAAAACCGGAAAGTAAATAGTAAACCGGTGACCACGACGACGTAGTGTCTCGGCAAGACGCGATTACATATTATTAAGCCGGAGGCTATATAACGGTGGCCTCTTTCCATGAGCAACGCACATGGTCAAAACTTCCAGAACGAAAAAACTATATGAGAAAAAATCTGTTTAATTATAAACTTGTTGTATAGAAGAAAACGGTTTCCCGAAAAACGCGCTTATCGTCGAAACTATTCGGAAAACCAACGTGAAAGCGAAGGAGTGTAAAACAAAAGCTTCGGGATTATTTTTTGATCTACAACGACAAAGGACCCGATTTGCGCGGGGAATATGTCTAAAAGATGTAAAAAAAAAAAATCGACCAAATTACTTACTATCGGTCTTTCGTTAAAACAATCAGACGTAAGTTAATTGTTATCGAATTAACGATGGGTTTATTAACTTACAAAATACAATTATTATGTAAGACATCCTGTATTGTAATGAGTATACACATGGACATATAGAGTAAAATTAGAGTATTAAACGATCAAGCTCTCGAGAAGGTCAGAATATACGCGAAATAATACTATTGCACATTTTTAAAAAATGCTTAACAAATGTATATGACTAACGAGTTAATCGAAATTTCCCAGTTTATAATTATTGTAAAGGGCTTACCATATTCACATGTATGTATATGATGCATAGGTACACATCGCGTCTCATATATTTTCCATATTACGATGAGTCATTCACAGATCGATATAGACAACTGCATAAAATTAAAATTTATCCAATCTGTATTTGGGTTTGTTATGAGAACATCCTGTTGAATCATAGATAAAAATATCCACCAACGCAATATCTAAATTTAAATAATAATTAGTACTTCTATCTTCTACGTATGTATACTTTAAGAATCTGCTCACTCTCTGCTACACAAAATAGTAGTGGTTGAACCTCTTTTCCCCACAATTTGACTGATAACGTTGTCTCATTTCAACGACTTAGCAGTGTAGCCATCTGAGTTTTTAATTATGTACCTACATATTAAGTTCATTGTAATGGTAGTTGGTATAATAAGTTGTTTTCAAGCTCCTTTACATTGATTGAACTGATTGAAGACAGAAGACTCTTGGCCGGCGTTCACGAGTCGCTGAGCTTTATTGCGGCCGGTCTCGTGTTCTGTGAGTCAGGAACAGAACACGGCACCGACGCCGTCGACCGCAAATAATAATAATAAATTAAAAATCGTGACGGATTTTCGTCTTACGGCTCGTGTGTCGCGGCCTTGAAAATTTACTCCCTACACGTGTATAAAAATTTCACTTCAAAAACAACCTATATTTTTATTATTATAAAACACATTTAATATTTGTATAGCATTAGAATTAGAACATAACAATTTCTTACAAATATGGATTATTAATGACTAATACACATAACGATAACAGTAAGCTCTAAGCTGAGCTTGGTGAATTTCAATTTTATTACATAACTTACAAGTCAATATGGACGTAAAGTTTAGTTTAATATTTTGGTTTGTATGTATAGTATTTTTACCAAATGCCGAGTAATATCATCCGTCGAGTATACTAAAAAATATCACTATTACAGTGACATAGATTTGCGTTTTGCCTAATTCGTTTGAGTTTATTCAGATTTATGACTTAAAATGTTATGTGGTTATTGATTAAATTTAAGCACATCTCAGATCTGATGTTGTGACATAAAAAAACATATTATCTACATCATTTATATTTTAGCATAGTTTCTGTTAAAATATTTGTAAATTCTACGTGATTTGTAAACCTAATATTATGGTATTTTTAATTTTATTTATGACACGGTACAGTGAAGACGGTGCCGACCGACCTAAAGCGTCGGACGCTCGCATATCACACATCGTTATCATTTAAATGCATACTTCATAACATTATATTTTTAATACATATTATTATACTCGTAAAAATTATTACATAAATGTTATTATATACTGCTGTATATAGACGTGTGGTGTATATTTTAAGATTTAATAGGTTTGGGTTTATGATTTTTTCTTTTTAGAAATGAGCACTCATCTATAAAAAATTATAAATTATATCAAGGCGTTGTTGTAAATTTTTTGTAATATTTCCGCCTTTCCAGAAAATATGTATCTAACAGAAAGATGTTGTAAATGGCCATAAATTTATTGTATCATCTCAAAGTTTACCGATAAAATGACGTATCTATTGAGAAATTTTACGTACGATTAGCATGTCTATGGGTTGCTCGACGTTTTTTCTCGGAAGTATAATATTATCCCAAATTCATAAACCATTATTATATTTATTTATATAAATTATAACTGTTATCTAACCAAGACTTTGCAATTTTTCAAGACATTTGGTCCATTTGAATCTTTAAAGAAAAAGTAATTAGACTAATTAGAGACAACATAATTAGGCGATAATAGTTTTAGGAATATAAATTTAAAATGCAAATATTTCTTTGTTATTTGATAGAGATTATGCTATGATGATACGTCTTCTTATCTTTGGTACAAAAAAAAAAAAAAAATAATCATAATAATAATAAACTAAAAAACAACCAAATGTTTTTTTCGTTAATTTCATAATATTATGTTTAAAAAATATTTTTTTTCTAATTTTGAATAAACGAATCAATCTATCATGTAGTCTGGAATCAGTCGAGTCGACATCGCGTCTAGAAAATTGTCAAGAACCTCTTGAATCTCTGAATTATAAGCGATAGGTACTAGCGTAAATCAATTCTCATATATATATAGGTTAAATATAGATCGTACCTTAAGTCACAGAAATAATCAAAAAAAAAAACTTACCTACGCCTGATGGTAAGTACGCATGCCGTTTACCTACTGACGATTCGAGTTTTCACGCGAACGCCTGCCCGCGATATTAATTATATTATTATAATATTATTGTCACGTTAATTATTGTTGTATTAAAATGTAACGTCATAACAAAACATTCTCGTTTAATCACGGCAATACAAAATTGAAAATAGTAAAACGTATACTGTATATAATAATATTATTCTCGGCTAGTTTTTATTTGTTTTTCGTTATCGCAATACTACAATTATAATAACATAATAATGTTTATAATATTATGTATACATGCGCGGCCGTCGTCGTCGTCTGACGTCTTTACAACAATAATATTATACACAACTAATTTGCCAACCATTTATTATTTAATTATATGATACGTATACATAATATTATTACGATGTTTGTATACGAAACACTAATCACCGGGATTTTTTTAATATACGCGATATGTCCTATTATTAGATTACCCGCACTTAAACACGCGTGTAATAAGACGTACGTATACGTATTTTTTATTTTATTTTTTATAACTACCTATATTTACGTATACATAAATAACGAAACGACCACTAACAACGCACATGATAATATTATAATGTATGACAATAATGACGATACGTACCACGCTGATGCGATGTCAATTATTATTTACACACCGGCCCGAACAGTCGGGCCTAGGTCAAGTGAAACTGTGTCGCCCGAGTGCGTGTACACTGTATACACGTTACAGATTCGGCACGGGATCTACCGATCGCGGCTGTGTTGCACCGAGAACAGCAGCAGTGCATATTATAATAACACCATGCTCGTATACTGCACACCATTGCCACAGGACTTTTACTTCAAATTTCCCAATCGCGTTTGCTGGACGACATTATTACCAGTTATAATATGTAAGTATGTATATTGTATACATGTTTTGCCGAACGTTTAAGTCATGGAGAAACTTCAAGCTGCACCGTTGCAGTTTGTTGCATATCATATATTGTTTATAGTTGCGTTGTTGTGCGTAGATTCGTATTATTAATATGTATCATTATACTAGTAATAATACTAATATACACTATTCTTTCGAAACAGCGAAGGGTGCATGTCGCAAATGTATACGGCTGTGCTTATAGGTTATACTATATATACAACCCGTGAGTACGAACCTGTCCACATTATAGCCGTAACATTATAATATTATGTTATATTTGTTTCGAATTTATCGTTTTAGCGTTCAAAATCATATTTGATCAAATTTCAATTTAAAAGAAAACCGCAATTACATTAAGCAATAATCTTTCGCAGAAGAACACACTTGTCCATAGTATACGTGACCGAGACAACTATATGCAGTGCCAGTCAAAAACTAATTGGTAAGCGCCTACATAATATAATAACTAATAACATTATTATAATATGGTTGTAGTGGATATTACAGTAGTTGAATATGAATATTCAATATTGTACGTTATCACGTATTTTTGCTATTTGCGTCATAATTGTGGAGTGTCGCGATAATTTCTCATTGTAAATGTTGCTACTTTGAACATTACTGTTATTGTTTTCAAATCATTTACACTTTCTAGTCAGCAAAACATATCAATTTTATTCTACTCTAAAATAAAGAAGATGCATTATAATTTTAGCAAATAATGTAAACGCCAAAACAAAATACCGAAGTGACGTATACGTATTATATTTATATAGCAGGCACGTAGTGCACTCAAGTCGCTAAATCATGGATGAAAAAAAATTTAAATCACAGTGTCACGGGTAGATTTAAAGGTAGGTAGCGTTTAAGATGGAATTTCTGATCAAAGCCTATAGATAGTGTTGGGTATTAATGTATTATTTATTTGACTACAATAATAACGTTGTATAGCGCCCTACAAGTTTGTGTTTACAAATAAGGTTGGTAGTAGTGAACTTTTTTCGTATCGTGTAGTAGCAGCCACGAATTAAAATAATAAAATATATACTAATTCGCGGTAGCAGCGTCTTATCTTAGAATTCTTAGAACGCATGAACAGTTTCAGTTGAAAATTATTTTCATTTGCACTTTACATTTGCGCACTCGCGATAATATCGACTGATGGACAAATCAACAAACTGTCGAAATTCCAGTTATCGAAGTGTCCGTTATTTGGACTATTACCTAATTGTTGTGTTTTTAATCTAAATGCATAGGAATAACATACTTTAAAATTATTTTATACAGTAATAAATAATAATTACGAAATATATAACATACTTTTTATATTAGTTCAATATTTGGTCTTTTATTTGTGGGGATTACCCGGGTAGTCGATTCGTGGTACCGATTAAACACATTCCAGGATTCTAACATCACAACATACCTATACCAAGTGTTGTGTTAACGTTTTTAATTAAGATATAATATTAAATGAATAATTGCGCTATGTGAACGTAACTCATCAGTTAAAAGTTAAAAGTTTTTTTATGATAGGATTTTAAAAAGCTAATACAATTTTATTGTAGTAAGGTAACATTTTTTATAATACATAAGTAATCAGATCGATAACTGTAACATCATATTTTAGTTGTTATTTCGATACTTTATTTTCTATGATCTTGAGTCTCATTATATACAGCCACTTTGGAGACGGACCTTCACATTGCGATAACATTCTGACCGGCATATACTCGGATTATTTAGCGAAAGTTTTTAGAATTAATTCGTTTTACAACTTTTTAACATCCTCTAGTTAGTTATAGTAAAGACTTAACTGGTTTAAATCGTATATAGTTATTGCGTCAACTTCACTCCTCTCGCGGATGATAACATATTCGGTGGACAGTTAAGTAACACATTTTAATATTGGTACCACACGTCGTTAACGACGCAAGAATAATGATTACTGTCAACTTATACATATCATAATATTATGTTTACTTTAATATTACCCATGACCCATTCACGATTTTAATTATTAATTTGTTAATAACCATATGTTACTTTTTTTACACAATATTTTGAGAAAATATTGAATTGGGTTAAATGGTTAAATGTTTATAATTTGTTTTTTTTATTTTTGGTCTTCTGCATTCGTGGTATATTTCAATGACGTACTTGTGGTTGTCGGTACTTAATTTTGAACAGTGAACGTTACGGGGCGAACGAGAAAAGTTATAACCCGTATCATGCGTGTGTCTGTGTGTAAAACAAATTCCTCTCCCCGAGTCCCGACGCTCAAACACGATTTATCCTTCATCGGATTACCGGAAGTCCTGCGAGTGTACGAGCGAGCCTGGTCGAACCGCACCCCGCGGGTCGAAAATGCAGTTAGCCCGCAACCGCTACCGTCGCAGACGCGACGACCCGGTTCGGCGGCGGCGAATTTATAAGCCATTATTTTTTATTATCATAAATGTTTTATCGTCATTTATCATGATTATTTCTATATAATAATAATTACGAAGGTAATTTTTTTTACTCGCTCGTAATTGCCCGTCCGATCATTCTGCAGATTAACCGGCCGGCGTTGGGCGACTGGCGCGCGCGCACACTCTCGGCCCCTCTGCGTACCATAAAAGTCCGTCGACGCCGCCCCTTCACCCATCCCGCCCGATCGGAATATCTGTGAGTGTGAGTACGAGTCTGTTAGGTATAGTATCTGTTACCTGTGCGCCGCTATCTCTTCGCCGACGACGTTATTTACCGTTCGACTCTCATTGCGGGGACCACGCGTCATGACCGGCTTCGATCTCGATCTGGTAAGTACTCGCACAGCGGTTTTCGTACATGAGTTTAATATATTTATACTTATTTAATTTTTACCACCCGTATACTTATTGTTTTCTCGATATGTGTGTATTGTAATAAAATAAATGATCGTCTCTTTTTTCGCGTAACATAATATTACTATATCGTTGTCGTCGTTGCGAATAATTTTAAAATCGCATCTCACGATTGCACACTCAGATCATGCAGTTCCGGAGTGTATATAAGGTTTTCAACTAAGTCAGTCGTACCGTTCTTTTGTACGTTATAAGTTATAATCATTTCGATCACCACGAAAAAATTATCTCACTATTTTTTTCTGTTGGTGTGTACGGCTCATATTCTGTTTTGAAAATAAGTTTGTTCCATCGTCTATGCGGTCGTAATGTACCATCGAGTGCTGATGCATACAATGTGCAACGTGTATACGTCGTTATCCTTCTGTGTTTAAGCGGTACAGCGGTTTTTTATCATTACAATAAATTATCATCGAATATTCAACTACGTATTGCCGTGCCAAATCACGTCCGTGGGAAATCGCACAACTATAATACAACAATATAATAATGCAGTTATCAAGATCCGCTGTAATAGAAATCGCGAGTGCAAATCGGAATCGAGAATCGCCGGCAGTATAACACACAAAGTGCGCATAACCTTTCTAATGTAAAATTGTATTTTAATTTAATTATTACATAAAGAATGCGTTATTATATTATGCGCACCGCGTATACAATAAATTGTTAGTATGTCATGACCGCCGATATAATGTAAATCCGCAGTACACTGCAGTCCATAATAATGTAATGATTTATTATTATTAAATCGATTGGCCGAGCCGTATAACAGTCGTCTGATGCATTTTTTTTTTTTTTTGTGTAATTTATATGTTTATACGGGTATTTAAAAACGTGAAAAACGAAACGTCTTCCGGAATCTGAAAACTCTTTTACCACACCCACAAATACAACGTTTATTATGAATACGGGATAGACATAATATGTCGATGGGTCAACGATGATGGTTACGAGTTAAAAGTCTTCGAACTGGTAATATATTTATGTATATGTGCTGTTAACAACCACTGCTATCGATACGTTATTATAAAGTTAGGCGTGGGAATCGATATTTTTTATTTTTTAGTTTCCCTTCGTTTCCGATTTTTTTTCTCCAACAATCTACTATATAATACTCTCGATTTTTAATCACTCGAACGAACCGGTTTCGGTAGATAAAATGTTGGAAACTAAAAATAATATAACATGCATGATATATGCACCACCATAACATAATATATATAGCTGCAGCGGCGGACGGAGGATAATATGGAGACTCACCATTATACACATGTAGCCAGCCAAAACCCGTTTTTCCTTCAGTTCCTCACGAGCCCCCCTCGCACGATCGAAAGGGGAATATATATTGATCATTGATCATCGTTTGGCGGCGAATAAGAACCCTATAGGATAATCGCCATGGCCATCTGCCATGGTACAGCTGAGATGTAATATTATAATTCGTCGGACAACCGGATAGAAAGTGAAAAAATGAAAATCACACATTATTTCTTATATTCCGGTTTTTTCTTTACTATTATTATAATTATTATTTTCGATCTGCGCACTGTATCTTAAACCCATCAAATTATGTGTATTGTAAAATTCGATCGGGCGCGGTATATGGATGTGACAGTTTTGTGATTACCTATGTCGTTTTGGTCATAGTAGAGAATACCCACCGCCTTTGCTGGTGTGTAATATAATAAATAATAATAATGACAATCGTATAATTACACGCATCAATTATGACTAAATCGAGTTTGACTTCGATTACGGCATATTGCTCAACGAATGTAGACACAAAAAAAAATGTATATATTTATTTACGATTTCATATGCGAATTTACCGGTAAACGCGTACAATTATACAATAACTGCTTTTCTTACACATGTATATTATATATAATAGGCTGTGCGGTGGCGGAGTGCATATAGATATACTTAATATATATATTTTACCTATAATGTGTGATGCTGGCGACGCGGTGATCTGGTTTCGCCGGGTCATCGTTTATATAACCGCGATCCAACAAATTATCACAATTATTATTATTATTATTATTATTCTGAACAGACCAACCGGTCGGACGTCGTAGGTACCTAATATAACCCAACGAGCATGATACGTATGTATAAGTAGGTATAGCAAGAGAATTTCAAAGGTTTATGATGGCCTAAACGTTTGGTAGTCTCGAATTATGGTAAATAAATGTTAAATACCTACAGTATAATATTTAGTAGTATCACTGCAGCGTGATGAAGTTAATATTATTATTATAATAATAAAAATTCTCGTGATAAACCGTACATCCGCGAAAAATAAATTACTAAATTCCTCGCCACCCCCGGGCCATACTTCGCGTCGAGATATTTTCGGTAGTTCGTGGAGCAAAACTTTCCAAACGTATACGTCGCATAACGTCGTTTGCATAAATTAACACTTCATAATAATTACACTAAACATTCCGATACAATATTAAACATATGCCGGACAACCGAATTTATAAATATGTTATGTATAATGTATAGATGTATGCATCTATTTTCAACAAGTTTAGCGAGTTTTGTTTGTGCATATATATTATGCATATTATATAAGTATAATATGTAACATTATGAATTTATGACACAAATAACGCAATGTGATCTATTATACGTTGCATATCAATTATATGTATTGCATTTATAATTTATTTTATAATATAATTACGAGTATAATTATAATACTTATGTGTTTTATTTTTATAGTTTAAATTTAAATATTTCAAAAGCATAATATTATATTATTGTAGAAAACAAAGATTCACTCAAGTAAAAAACTATAAAAATATACTGGGGCAGTAGACATCGACGATTTAATACCAATAATACCATAATATATTTTAACTAAACTGTCAAATGTATGAGCCAATTCAAAGTCTTAATTTGGATATCCACTGCTTTTGGTAAATTGTATAAAATATAAATACACGTAGATTGCACCCCAAGCATCGTCAGAAAAAATCATTTCAGCTTAATTTTTTTTATAACTAACTACTGTAGAGTTTATTGCAAAACGTTGTTATAGGTAATTTTAATTGTAATTCGACAGAGTTAAAATGATGGTAGCTTCGAGTAAGTCAGTACTAAAATAGATGTTAAAATGATTAAGCTTACAAACGAGATAAGAGTGATTGGAGAAAAACATATTTTATGAATTAGGGATGATGGGACATAAATTGGAACTAGAAAAGAAACTCGCATTGCGTCGGATCAAACTTAAATGTAAATGGAAATTTATTGTAGTGGAAAGCGTTCATTTATTCAGTCGAAGACGTTATAACATTTAATGATGATGCGGCCGAAGTGTTGCGATCGAAAAGCGTTTAGTACAACCCGTTATAGGAGTACAACACGTGGAGAGATATTCTATTTCTGATTATATACGATAGCCAGACTCGAGCATAATATTCAAAATTATTTTAACACCTAACATCATATTTGCATATGTTTTCATTTTCAATATCGATGGAATCGTAATAATAATAATAATAATAATAATCTCTTGTTAAAAAATCGATCGAATATATTATATAGGATTAACGCCGTAAATTTTGTCTGCTACTGCAGTTGCTTAAGCATAGGAATTCGCGTTTATAGGTATATTATGTGATGTATACTATATAGTATTTGCCACAGGCTATACTATGCATTAAAACCATAATTATAATTGTATTTTCGACGTGTGTGAGCGCGCGTATAATATGATAATATTGTACGCGTGTGCCGCCATAATATTTTCGCGCATTAATATATTATTTGGCCTTACTAAAATATGTTCACGTTTGGAAAGTATCGGTCCGATAAATTTATGGCCTGTTTGTGTATGTACATACCGATTCCACTTCCGGCAAACTCGACAGGGGAATGAAAATCCTGTTTCTGATCCGATGCGTTATATATGCACACGTATTATAATGTAATGCGGTTATAATCTAATGACATGCACACATAGTGCTTAGGTAAATACGTCATATAGAATATGTGGATACGACAAAAATTAGCAAATACAATAAGTAGGTATTTGTAGTATTTTGGTATTTTGTACTTATTTCACTTTATTTTATTTTCGAATTTACATGTAGGGAACCGGTCGGGCAGACGTTGGCTGATTGTGGAATTGGAAAACTCGAATAAATCGCTCCATTATAATAATATTATTATTAATATATTCACTACTATGACTTTAATGTCTCCGGTGGACAAATTTTGATGTGTTATCATTTTATCAAAGCTTCGAACGTTATTACAATGTTGTGCGGCGATCTATATCATTATTCAATAATACATAATATAGTATAGTGTATAACGACGTACATCAGTGGTTCTCAAACTGTGCAGATCCGTGGAGCCCTAAAATTCTGCTGGACTAATTTAGCTATTCGTGGGCCATGGAACTTTCAAATGAAGTCAGATTCACTTTTATTAAACGCATATAATATATGACTAATTTAAATATTGTAATGACCATTATGATTAGTAATATTTTTAATTTTAAATCATAATATTCCTGATTTACGGGGTTTCCTAGATTTTTCCAGAAACTCGAGGGCTCTGTAAAAAAAAGTGGGAAGCGTAGTTAACGTAGATGCTTGTGTGGAAATATAACTTACCCGAGGGGCCCGGCGAGAATGATTGACATTGTCGTCGTTTGTCGTCGCAGCCAACGCGGCCTCCAGACGGAAGATAACCGCCGCTGTTACGTAGTAATAACAGCAGAGGCAGACACACTCCCGTGGTAATGATTATTATATATACTATGACCACATACTATATACCTACATACTTGGGTTCTCACGTGCACTTTTTTTGCAGCTCGCGTAATTTGTCTTTGGCATGTTGATGTATTTTTATGTTTGAGGTTTGATTTATGGTTGGAGTATATTATATATAATATGTATTATACGTATAATAGTAATTGGTAGGTATATACAATAAAATCTAATTAGGAGATTCAGCGGTGGTGACCGTTATAAAACTATTTTATTTATCACTGTTATTTCAGTGTACTATTGTGGTTTTCTGCTTATCTACTACTGCGCACTCTTGATATAGGATGATTATTTTTCGTCATTGTCGTAAATTGTAGGTTTTACAAAATTGTTAGTCTTATGATTTTACAATGATGACGTAATAATATGTATAATGAAATTTTTATCCTAAAAATCCAAAACATTAAATAAACGTAATAATATTATCCTACCCAATTGACGACAAAAAACAAATCGTCACTCTGTATAATGTGTGTAATATTGTATACGTTCGTCGACGTCTCCGGGCCCGAGGGGCTCTCAGGTTTCGTCTCCGATAGTCCGACTATGTATTAATAACAATCGGCGTGTTTCGTTTATTTTTATTTATTTTTACGACCTTAGAAAACTCATTAGAAAGCTTGCGGTTTTCTGCATGCGTGCGAATCTCGACCCCGACGGCGGTGGCGGTACTCGACGTTTGACAAGTGAACGTGTTTTTTTTTCATTTTTTTTTCTATGTATCTTCGACAACACTTAACGGCACTCGATTAATGTGCCATTCAACCATTGCTATGTATGCCTATAAAACGTTATACTGCTGTACAAGTAATAGGTACATAACCCCGTGAGGTTTAATACATGCACGCAGACCGGTTCAGACGAAATACGACAATGCTACAGTGGGTACACGACAAATTGTAACCGAATTTTATCTATATTATATATACATAAATATTCTTAAGACATTAAACTACTAGAGTACTAGACCATTTTCAATAAAAGTTATATCAATAGATTTCTTGAGACATTGGGTAGGTAGGTTTATAACTTCATTTTTCACAAAAATTGAATATTTTTTTGTTTATATTACATAAGGTTGCCATTAGTTATTTAGTTATAAATAACTAAATAGTTATTATCATTGGACATTATTTTATGTTTTTATTATTTAAGCTAATTAAGCTGCATTCTATATAAATGTTAAATTGTGTAAGTACACAAATTATCATATATTATATATGATAAAGTTTAATAAGTTAATATATATAAGACGGTTCAGGTTTATTTACTAAACAAAATATTCTTTCATTTTGACAAAAAACATTTGAAAACGATAAATAGATAGTCGGCTAACACAAATATTATTAGTAGAGATATATATTTTATATATGGTGCATATGGGAAACCACAAGTTTCGAACGATTTAGATAAGTATTTTGCCTAAATATTATTTGGGATTTCGGACGAGTTCAAAGAGTATTAAAATAAAAGCCATGGGGTGATTATTATAGTAACAGCTATTTTAACATTTGAAAAATTAAAGTACAGTATTGTCGAGGATTATTGGATGGAATGAAAATGCATTACTTGTTGATAAAATAACGTATTCTGTGAAGTGTTTCTATAATTTTGGGGATAAAAGAGTTCAACTTCTCCATTGAGAGAGTGTTAGAAAGGATGTCTTAAATCGTCCATTTTATCCTATGAATATGATGAACTTTAAAATAAATACATTTTTGGGAACTATTGTGTACTTATTTTTTATTTTTCATGAAAAAAAAATATATCTTAATATCAATTTTCTTGTTTTTGTAACAATTTCGTACAAATATTATAGTGCGTACAATAATGAGGACCCAAATGTGACTTTTGACAGATAACAGTTTTTTGACAATTTTTTCTTTCGTCATATAAAATTGTATAAACACTGATTATAATGCACATGTGACAATCGAATATGCGACACCAAAATGGTATGATAATATAATAATGTAGAATATGGGTTATATGAATTACGAATACGCTAATGGAATCAGTATTTAGAACGAACCAAGTGGGAAGCACGTTACGCAGTCGTCTTTTGTTTCCTCACATCGAGCCCACGTCGTTCCTGTATTATAAGTAATATAATATTATAAAATAAAATAAAATAATGTGTTTTCTCATTATAATAACGCACGAGTGTGTATTTCACGATGACTGCGACACAATTAAACGTAATTATTTGGCAACGATCTGAACAACTACTCGCCGCCGTGCTATGCATTATTTCCATGAATTTATTTATTGTATTTTTTTTTTTACATTTTTAGTATCGAATCGACACTTGTCGACCGTGTACAAAAGAAACGGAGAGTAAACTCATCTTTCACAACTAAATAAATAAATACAACACAACACATAATAATAATGTTATACTACCGGCAGCCGTGACGAAACGCGGCGACGACGGCGTTCGCCGAGATAATTATATATTTAACCAGAGAGGTAACACGCGCATAATCACCCACATGTGACAATAATAAGTATAGTGCGTAATAACATAAACTTGGCACATATAATATATTATTCCACTCCAGTCATCAGTTTTCTATCTAAGACGAAAGATACCGAAATAAAATTTGAAACTTGCGACGCATATGACATAATAAATAACATATAATAATTATAATAAATACTCTATTGTGCTCGTTAAACCGAAATCGTCTCAAAAGTTGAATGCGCTTTATAAAGTATTATTATTTATTATATTCGGTAAATTACAATTCTATATTTTTATTATGATAATAAGCGAGACACACACTTAGTGGTCGCTGCTGAGTCGAACGCAATTTTCATAATGTATTAAATATGTGATTACTACCAATATATAGGTAAAATAATAAGTAGTTTATTATTATTATTTTTTTTATTGTTGTTTAATTTGTTATAGTTTGGTTAGAAAATGGACTTACAAGAAAAGTGACCCACGATGAACGACGCCATCAAACGAAACGATGTTAACCAATAGCTACGTCTTGATATATTTCTGCGCGGTCGCGTGGTGCACCGCCCAAAAGCTGACCTACCAACAGCTTTTGCCCAACAGAAGAAACAATGGCAGGAACGTCCGAATGGTACGCTTATATATAAAATATGACATTATGCATATTATATTACATTGGTTTAAACCGTATAGAAGCACAATAGCACATATAAAAAGTTCTGCAATGCACATTTCTATCAATGTTTTTTTTCTCCGTTACTTCGACTATACGTATAAGAAGAAATCACATTTTGGCAAATGTATTAATTTTTAATAAAACAACGTTAACGTGATCCAACACAATCCAGTGCCACATAACCATGATGACAATTAACACGAATGTTAGGAGAGCAAACGCTTCTAGTCGAATTTGACTTTTATAAATCGACAGAATACCTTTATATTTCATAGAAATATGCAGTATAGAAAAATCAGACACTCGCAAAAAAATAAATAGTGACTAAACCAAAGTTTGTTATCATCATTAAAACAGCATTTATATTTTCAAATGCGTTTTATCTACTCATTGTTCACTATCGATATATTATACAGATTTCTGAATGCGTAAAACGATTATTGCGTTAATTGCGGTTAGTAATTTTCATTTACTCTTGCAGACGCCGGCAGTGAGCGAAGACATCGTCATGACACCCGGGCCCACGGGAATCAGGAGGCAACCGTCGTTTCCAGGATCGATGCCGTTTCCGTGTAAGAACATGACATCTCCGGGACTCGGCAGAAGCTCCGTCCGGCCGACCAGCGTGCACAAACTCCGGCCCGGTGACATTGACGTGGTGGGTGCTATGGGGGACAGTCTGGTGGCCGGAAACGGCGCGCTCGAAGAGTTTGCTATGGGAACGTTGATCGAGTATAGAGGAGTGTCTTGGGCAGCAGGTACGAATAATACACATTAAACATAATATAATATACTCTATACACGTATATCATAAACATGATAACATGAATACAATATAATATTATAAATTATAGTGGTTTTTTTAAGAGGGTTTTGACTCAAATCAAAGTAAATTGTGTTTTAAATAATTTAGAAATAATTTTTACAGCTTTTAAGGTCTATATCGTGTTTTTTGATAGAAACGTTTATCAAACGATTGCAACTAATTTTCATTCATCCTTATACTGTCTAACTGTCTATACCTAATTAATATTCAAATTTGAATTTTTGAGTTACCTATTCTGTAGCCTTATAATATGATACCTATGAGTACTAATACGTGACTGAGATATATGTAAACACAGTTGGATTTAAGTTGGTAATGCATAATAAGTTTTGTATGTTTAGAATTGGAGCCTTTAGTTGTCTGAATTCGTTTGTTACGTTGATTCGTGTGATTTTCGTTCCGACTACCACAGACAAATTACGATTTATT
>VUJU01000919.1:3824-24154 GCA_009835225.1 Aphis craccivora
GGCTAGGGTAAAAATTAATTATTTTCTAATTTGTATTCATTTTAAACACTTGGATGTGTACACGAATATTATGTTTTGGTAATTAACAACTCATAAATAACCGCGAGAATTAAAACCAATTCGTGGTGTACAATAGTAGATTCACTCCAACTCCTCAAAAAAAATATCACAACAACGATGTTGAATGGACATGCAAAAATTTCGATTATTGGCTGTCTAATCGTTGTATTCATTATCCTCTGGGATGGTGACTTTTACAATATCTATCGTTTGTATTTAAACGTTATGTATATGTTGGTAGGTATATAAATCAAAAAACCTGTTCAATACATAAATATTAAAACAATATTATTATTATCTATAAGCTATTATTCTTAATAAAGCTTGCATTCGGCTCCTTTAATTATGAAAACATTCTGAAAATGAATTAAGTATTTTCAAAATCAAAAGAATGAATCGTTTTTTTTTTATTAGGTAGCGTTTATATGATTCTAAAACAAACAGAAAAATAAATTTCTAACGATAAGTACACTCTGGGGAGCTCTGGATCTTATTTGAAAACGCTTGTATTCATGAGCTTGTAAGATTATAATCGTGTTTAAAAAAATCCCAACGTTGTGATATTAATAGAAGATGTAGACAAATCGTCATTTTCAATGGGTTGATTTAAATCTAAATTACCATTAAGGCGTTAACAGCACATATATGAACATTGGTAAGACAAGCTTTTTTTGTAAAAAATTATGTTTTAAATATTTTATAATCACGTAATAAAAAGTTATGATTGTAACGTATAATAAGTAGTGACTTAGCTATACGTAAGAAGGTATGTGTATTTTAAAAAAATTCATAAAAAGTAAAATTAAAATAATTAAAAAAAATTATAAGAATTAAAACAGAGACTCATCTAAATTTTACTATACCTATTACTTATTACATGTGTGTTTAATGTTGTGTATGCTGTGGTTCTTTAAAATGTATAATTATATAATTACTGTTTTGTATTTAGTCTTTTTTAGATATTATGTATAAAGCAAAATTAATTTAACTGTTGTTATTATTATTATTATTATTATTAATATTTGTTTTGTCTTTTTTTTTAATATGCTCAGGCAATAAATTTTAAATACTATAAAGTATTAAAAACAAATCTATTACTGTTATATTTTTCTAGTGTTATTATTGATATTACAATGTGTGTTTTGTGTGTAGGTATGTGTGTTTTTCTGGCAGTCAAAATGATTCGATATACTAATTTGGGTTTTTTTTTTAAATTTTTATGGAAGCAAACTAGATCTATTTGGTACCTAGATTAAATATAAAAAACTATAAAAACACATTTTATTTTTTTATACAAAATTTAATTTTGAATCTGAAAAAATTTTACGTTTAATTTATGAATAACCATGTTAATTATTTTGTTATTTTTACGTATATAATAAATTGTACTGTACGCCATGCAATTTTCAAAATATTTTAAATTACTTTTAAGACATTATCTGTTTTATCAAGACCCTATTCACACTTTTTTAAGATAAGGTGGTATTGATTAAAAAGTTAATAAGAATAATATAATAATATGGTATAAATATTAGCAATATAATGAATGCAATTTCTTGGGAAAATATTAAATCAATCGACCGTAATACTAATAGTAACATAAATTACTTTAATAGCAATATCAAAATGCATATTATTATGAAATATACTATGTAATATAATTTAATAGACTGTTTTTGCACATAATTTTTTTTCGTATACAATGATATTATGTTATTAAATTCAAACTTAACACATCTTTATTACAGGACCCACTCCCACATCTATTGCACAGCATAGCGGTATCCACATTTTTAACTTATTTAAGTAAGTTTTATACAATTTACGAATATTTTCTAATTCAAAATATTTTAAGAATGTACTTTTTACTAAGAAAATAAACTTTTTGCTCGTGAATTTTTAAGATAAATAAAAATTGTATTATACTCGTACTGTATATAATTGTATATATTTGTACACAGTATTTATATACAATATTTTAAAATTATTGCTACGTATTTAGGGACATAGGAACATGAATGTGCGATACATATCTATTGCACTGTATAACTTTTAATTAAGCAAACGTTACAAACGATACGTATATTAATTTAAAACTAAATCCTGGGAACACCTTTTATATTTTATTATATACATTTTACATTTTATATTATGAAATAGTGACAATACCATGTAGATAAGATCGTTTGTAAAAAAAGTAATTGTTTATTATTTCGTTACAATCGTTTAATTCTTATGGTATTTCTCAAAATAATCGATCCATGGGTGGCAATTTAGTTTTACTCAAGCTGCTTCTAGCATGATTGATAAAAAAGCGAGCCATATTTCATATGTTTTTTTTAATATCCATAATATGTTTAAAATATATTAATGTCCATCTAATAGCAATGTTTGTCATATATGTAAATTATATTATGTACAAACGCTATTTATTTTTCTAAAAATAAATGTAAATAATTACGGTGGAGACACAGACCGTGTTCTAATAATGTAACATCCGTTATCAGTAAATCGTGTCTTTGATATGATTTGTTCAATAACTTCAATGATAAGTGGTTTTAACGATTTGAGTTTGATGATGGAATGAGTATCGATCCTCAATCCTACCTCGACAAATACCAACCATTCAACCCTTATTGTTCTTGTTTAGTAGTCAATGATGCTCAAAAGAGAATTGAAAATAAATATGATACACCCATTGCTAGTACAGTGGAATCTAAAAACTGAAACATCCAGAATATATGATTGGATTTTAGCTTAATTTTGTTTGTTATTCTACCGACTAAATAAGAATGGCCGCTTGTACTAAAAAACCATGTGTGCTCCATACAATTGTATTATTATTTATTATTTCCTTTTTAAATCGAAAGTTTTTAATTCGTAAATCGTAATTTTATTTCATTAGTTTTAATATATTATTTTGTATATATTTGATATGAAATATAAATGTACAGCATTTTGTTTCAGACGATTGAAATATTCCAAGCACCTGTTGAATGACCTGCGTGTGCACCGCGTAGTTACGCCGAGTTAAACATTTATGTCCGTTGTGTTATCACATGATTAAACCGCGAACGAATGTACTTCCTATACGCCTCATGCTCGTAAAAATAAATTACCCAGTGTGACAATAATACGTACTTACTCATCGCAAAACTAATACGCAATACAACACATAGGTCTGCACTTTTCTTTCCCTATAGTATTAGTATCGATTACCGCAAACCGTTGCCATTGTGTACACATTGTAACCAAGCGTGTTAAAATTGGCTTATCAAAACGTTCCATAATTTACAGTCCACAATAATTATTCAAATAATTATATATTATTATTATTATCATCATCGGCATCGCCATCGTCGTCATAGTCGTATATTACCTGCACTGCTGCAAATATTAGAGTCAATTTTGTATATCGCGCAATCGAATTCGGTTGTATCCGTCACCGTATACCGTTTCCATTATTTCGACTGTACTTGCCGAGAGATGCGTCGTCGTTTCATTGCAGTCTTCCGCAGTCGGTGGTTACAGTGCGCTATGGTCGCGGTGGCGCTAAGCTACGCGTCTGAATGTGTAATCCGCAACGAACCGTACTGGGAAACGGATGTGGCATACCTACACTGGTCAACCGACGTGCCAGCAATCACCGTGTGCCCTGCAGCTTCCGGTTTTTCGGCAGATCGCCTTGGACCGCCGATGCTGAGGTCATCATACACGACATTGAATTTTATTAATATACAGAAAGCGTCATATAATAACAACTATATGGATCCTTGCTCGATTTATCGCGATTTTTAAGTTTTATTTCATCTTAGCTATCTATAATATACAGCGTGTTCCTGTCCTGCAGAATAACATACACGACCATTGTGACATTGTGTCCATCGATCCTCTAGATTTGTTGCCATTGTTACCAATGTGTTTTCTGTCGATTGTAAACGAATTGCATGTATTGCTATTTATAGAATATTAAATTAAGTTTGTAAAGTGTTCGGCACCTAGTCACTAGTCACCAGCACTTTTTTTCGTTTTCGTTGTAACTATTTATTGTACGTCATAATTCTTCGCTCATAAATCAAATATACAAACTAAATATTTATACATTTTTCGAAAAGCTTTGTACACTATTTTAGCCATTTCTTTAGTAATTTTAATTTTTAATTATTTGTGATCCAGGGAGTTATTATTGTCTGTAAAACATTCGAATATTGTATTATCCTGCTTATAGAGACATACGGTATCCAAATGTGCACTAGCTGAGTTTTATAAAGAAATAGTTTTGATTTTAACTAAATTTGAATCAAGAAAATCTTAAATGTTGCTTATAAAATGAATGTTACCCTAATTTACGCTTATAATTATATCTTATACTTACACCATAACAAACACTGGTGAAACAAAAAAATTAACTTAATTATCATGAATAATATTTAATAATGATTTCTATTCAATAAAAAATAAAACATAAAACTTGAAATTTGGAGAATTTTTAAATCGCAATACTTTTCACTCAGTTCTATTATATAGCTATAAAACTGTAATTTATACAAATTCTATATGAATATAACAATATTTTCCGGGTCAACAAGTATTATATATTATGTTAATACTATCGTTATTGTTTTCATTCTCACTACATTCTAATTTAAATAGCCAAGCGTGCACTATTCCGATTTACTGGATTACCTCAATTCTACATTAAATTCATACCTTAATAAAGGCTTTGAAAATGATACAAAAGTTGATAAATAGTAAATATTTTAAGATTAATTGTGATTTTATTCTACCGTTTTGACAAAATTAAATTTGAAAAAATAAGTTTTGATGAAATAAAAATTAAAAGAAAAATAAATATTTTTATGATAATATATAGTTACTAGTTAGCTATAAAAAATCAAAAATACATGTATTATAGGTAAAACAATAAAAAATAAAATGTGTAACTTATTCTAAGTTTTGTAAAAATATTCAATATATACAGTAACGGGTTGAATTATTAATTATTATATGATCATTAATATACTATTTTACTTACAATTTGTACAGTTGAAACTTAAAATGCAGTGATTTTTCTTTAATATTAAATTTTTTTTCTTAAAAATATGACTTGTAACATATTGAACTTACTTTTAATTCTAACCGTAAAATAAATTTTACTATAATTTATTCGTAGCTAATCTGGTATTCAAAATAAAAATTGTATATTGTATACATTTCAAATCGTTCAATAAAAGGCATACCCATATTATAATTATTAATTAATAATAACTTATCAAATTCTATGATAAGGTTAAGATAAGAAAGGTATAGTTAATTATTTAAAATACATTTGAGACTGTTAAATAAATAAAATAAATTGAATAATATTTAAAATTGAATCTACCTCTAAGAAACAATAGTTAAAATAAAACTTATTTTAAACATTAATTTAAAAAGTTTTTTCTCAGAATAAATCAAATAAAAATGAAAATATTAATATAAAAACAATAATTCATATACTTTTATTGATGAAAATAATATGTCTTCTTCATTATTGTACGTTTTATTAACCATAATTTCAGGTATCACATTTACAAACCACCTATACTTATAATGTAAAATATTTATGAAACCCCAAAAAAGATTACATTACAATTTTATATTTATTAATAATTTATTGAATAAAATTTATTTATGTAGATAAGTTATATAGGCAAGTTAAAAATATGAAAAAATTAAAAAAATATTATAGAGAAATATCAGATATAAATTATGATAAATTAAAATTGATTATTTAAAAATTATTCTATTGGCCATTGGGTATCAATTTTAGTATAATGGTACCTATACCTAACTATAAATATTTTAAAAATTAAATTTTCTCAGAAAGTTTTAGCTTTTAGTTTAAAATGATGTACAATGTACCTACATATTCTAAAAAAAAACATTTAGTTTCAAAATTTTTACTTGAAAAAGTTTCAAATCCATTTTTTCTTACCTTTTCGACTTACGCCCCTTTACTGACCCAATATTATTTTTATTTTTTACAAAAAACTTTTATTTTGATATAAAGTTTTCAAAATAAATGTGATTATTGTGGGTGCTATGGTAAATTCAATTTCACTGACGGAGTTGACTGAGACGTGCATTCAAGTCATTAAGTACAGCTTTCGCAATCAAAATACGTTATTATTAACAACAACGATAATCTTATTGAATAACTGAAAACGTTTCTAAAAAACATTTTTTTTTTTTATATTATTAAAAAATTTCGGTATAAATTTAATTATTATTAACAAATAGTTCCTAGTAAAATAATAAAATAATATAGTTTTTAAAGGTTTATCACAACTTATTCATTAGTTATATCTAAAAGTTAAATGATATAAAATAGGTTATTTTTATATATTATTTTTCATTTATTTTAAGGAACTTATATTAAATTTTGATATCTATAATCCAAAAAATTAAGAATTATTTATCTGACAGTTCATAATAAGTATATTATGATAAAATCAGCTTTTTAATAAAAAAAAACAACATTATTATTACTTATTGCTTATTAGGTATAAGAATGGTTTATTTTATTGATTATTAATTGATTGTCAGTAATTTATTTTAATTCATATTTATTACGTCTAAAACAGATCTTTTCTTCGTTTTATCCAAAAAAAAAAGAAGATAGAAAATTATCTAATATATGTCATGATATAAAAAGTTTAAAATTATATACGAGTATTATACAATGTTATAAAGTATTATGTATTCTCTCTTTGATTTAAAAAAATAAAATAATATCAAAAAAAGTTTATCAATCCTCTTCGGGGACTATGATTTAAAACCCAAATCAAATTTTCTATCTGTCAACCAATGTATTTTACAATTTATTCCTGTGGTTATTGCTTTATTCATACAACCAAACAACCAAATATTTATTTTGAATATTTGTGTATTATAATGATCGTACAATAAAAAAACAATAATAATAGTTTAACTTGTATAATGTATAATAATGTACGTATACGTTCAATACACTAATATTGATTATATTTGTGAGTATAATGCATATTTTAATAGTTTAATATATTTTGAAAGAAAAATATCTCCAAAAAAATACCTATCGTGTAACAACTTACATGCGATAAATAAAATATATTAAATTTTATAACAATAGAATTGAAAATTCAAAGTCATTTTTCTGAGACTTGTCAAATGCAAATGATTTTAACCTTTGACAAAAACACATTTAGAGGGTTATCAAACATGTATATAATATATATAAATAATGCACACACGTATGTGTGATTTAATACCAAAACTCCGTTCTTTAATAGATTAAATTGATATTTAGTATCATTATTATTAATAAGTTTTGTTTTCAATAACTTATATTGTATACATATATAATATTATAGGTACAATAAATTTTAAAAAACCTTATACTTCGAAGTTTCACTTTTTATAAACTTTAAAATTAAAAGATTTTTAATTATTCTTAAAACATTATCCAATAAAATATATAAAAGGTAGCTATGTTGTGTGAGCTAGAAGTGCAAAAATAATTTAATTAAAAGGAAAAAATTTATATTATATTTCAATTTATATGCAATAATTTATTAATTATAATATCAATTGAATAGTTAATAAATATTTGTTTAATATAATTTATATAGAGATTAGTGAATAAATATTTATATGTTTATTAAAATTTATTCCTTTATATACAAGCTTGTCCTTAAAACTTTTATGCAGCAAAAGAATTATTTAAACAACTCCATGTTAACATTTTATTGGAATCGTAACAAAATAATGAATTATTATAGTAACTTAATGTATAATTATAATTTGTCTATAGATACATATATTTATATTTACTTAGATATAAAAATATTTCTAATTGAATTAGGCTGTTAACGCTTATATTATGCTATTTAATAATAAGTTATATTTATTCAATTTTATCTAAAAACAACAAAAATCCTATAACCTATAGCTTTTCATTTTTTTAACAAAGTCCACTGGAAATGCCTTTACTTAGTTAGAGTTAAGCTAGAGTTAAAATTGTACATGTAACAGATATTTCAAATAAAAATTAAATTAAAAAAAATATAGATTTCTTGGTTAAATAAAAAAAAAATTAAAATAATATAACTTTCTGAAGCCAATGCATTTATTTTATTATATTTACTTGTAAAATTGAAGTGGACAACATAACGTTTATTTTATTTTATGAATTTATAGTCGATACTAAAATCGTTTAATGATGTTCTATAGTTACTATCCTTGAAAACTGATAATAATATTTTTTATTATTATCAATATTTAAAAAAAAAAAATTATCTTGTTAATATTACAATAAGAGTTTATTATACAAATAAATTCAAAATATATTTTACGTGTTAATTTAATTTATTATTATCTTTGTAAAAATCTAAACAAATATTTTCTTATTTTTTTCAGTAAACCAATGTTCAATGAGATTGACAATACCTTAAGTGTAAATATAATACAACGAACAAACGAATTTAAAAAAAAGGTAAGCTTACAATAGAAAGATAATCTGAGTAAAAAAATCGAAATTCTTTTATAGTAACAAAAATCCAAAGAGTTGATAGATATACTCGATCAATTTAAACACAAATTAAATTTAAAAATTCCTTACAATGTGCTTCCAAAACTTTTTACAGGTACTCACGTACATTATTGTATTTTATACACAGTACAATTTTCAAAATATTTAGATTAATTTTAATGTATTTTTACACCATTATAATGTGGGCATAGTCAGTTTTCACCAAAAACATAAAAACAATCTATATTTGGTATACAATAATTATTATAAAAATGAATAATAAAATGTATGCGTTGTTTACGGAGATAATTCAATACACCATAATTTCAATGTAAATATTATTAGTAGGAATAAAATCAACTATAAAATATCGGTTTTTTGAATGCAAATATTCATTAATTAATTCAAATTGTATATATCCGATACACTTATTCAATGACGAGGTACTACATCTACTCTAGGTAGGTTATAGCAGAGTGATATAATCGACTTTTATTTTGCAATTTCACAATTATTATTTAGACTTTATAGTATTTAATTTTAAATTAATATTATGGTTATTACTTTTGTTTATTTTAACTTCAGTATTTATTCAAAAAAGTTTAAACTCTCTCCTATAACATAATGAGATATAAAATATAAAAACTACTTATAATATTTCTGAAATCATAAATGTTAAGTATCTTGAAAACAAAATATTCTAGCAAAAAAATAAATAGCAAACAACATTTCATATTTAAACCTACTATTTGACATAAATTGATGTCGAAAGCAGTTTTCTGTTTACAAAAATCTATTAATAAACTTATTTAATAAATAATATATTATAAAATAATAAACAATTTTTGTTTAAAATATTAAACAACGTTGTATACAGTTATACAGTGCAAAAATTATGCTTTCAGTAAGTTAAAAGCAGGATATACAATATTTCAACGAAATATATTAATTTTTTAAATTAGTATTTAAAATATTATTAAGTAAAATTCAAATATCCATAAATTATAAATGAAACATGTTTCAAAACTAAAAATATATTTTAGCATATTTTTTTTTTTTTTACTTTTAAAATTTAAAAATATAATACTTTATTATTATTTTTTTAGGTTTCTATTTTAATTAATCTTTTGAACCGAGAAGTAAAATAGAGGTATATCTATGAATATAACATGTATTGTTATTTGAATTTATGTTTTTGAATGATTCTATTTTTGCCATTTAATTTTAAGTATTTTGAATGATTTTAATAATCCCCAACTATTTATTTAAAGTTATATATTGCTCTTTTATGACACTGTAAACAAAACATTCGATAATATTTGTATGAAGTTTTGTTTCATTTATCTTTTCAGTAGATCATTATAATAACACTTTTTTGTATTACTCCTGAAACAAGGTTTTGGATAAATGTTTTATACAAATATCATAAATTATTCTGAAAATAAAATTATTTAGGGTTATTAAAATAATCATTCACCTCCACCATATCAAATCATATTAGATACATTAGTTATTTATCGTTCAAATAAAAAAATATACAGTTGACATTTCTAATATAAAATATTTTCTGTAAGCTACGACTTAAGTGCATTTTATTTTTCTTGATAATATGTTGCTTTTTGGGTATTTTTAATACAACCTATTATGTAAATTTATGGGAAAAAAATTTAAATATCATTTTAATTTTATCTAACAATACGATATTGCTATATAGTTCTATAATATGTACATTACCGACTACGTTTAAAAATGAAACTAGAAAGGTTTAGCCTGTTTACTAGGCGTATAAATAAATATACATAATATTTATATACTTCTTTTTACACTTCTGTAGAAGTTAAAATTATACACTTGGGACACTAACGTTGAAAGTATTACTTCAAATGTATCCCTAGTGTCATTTTACAACAAAAATAAAACCGCAATCAAAAGTATTGTTATGACGCCTAAAAATGGCCTATGGATAAATACTTAAAAGAAAATACCTAAGCTATGACGTTTTAGTTATTTAAAACAATTGTTTTGCAGATAATAAAAAAGGAATTAATCCAACGCATAGAAGGAAAAATTACAAAGACTTTAAAAAACAAATGACATAATCTGATGAATATAATATTATCGTCACATTTAAGTTATATTTATAGATTAAAATATACAACTTCATAGTACCTGTCTAAAAACGTATTCTTTTATTATTAAAAATCAAGTTACACTGAAAATTAATTTCTGTTTTTTACTTATTATAGGATAGTACCATATTGTGTAAAAATATGTTTAAAAATTGTTCGTGGAACGGAAAACCTTTCAACTGTTGCAGACATTTTCATTCACACCGATTTATCATTGAAACTCCGTGTTTTAGTATCAATTCTTTACAAACAATTAACAAGTATGATTAAATTATATATAACTAGAATCATACATTTCACAATATTAATACAATTTGATACTCAACAGGAAAAAAAAATTAGTTGTAAGCCATTTTTCGAAAAACGGAGAATTAAAAATGGAATTCAATGAGCCAGTTGAGGTAAAGAATATAATTTAATAGAACGTATACCTATACCTATATTATAGCATCATAATTTTAGCGTTAAATAAATATATATTTTTTTATATTTACAAATATAAATAATATTCGACTTGTATTTGATATAAATTATATTAACAAAAAACAACAAAGTCATACAATATTTTATTGCCGTCAATCAATTATTTTTAATACAATTGTATTAATATAAATTTATTTGGAAATTGTAAATAAATGTCTATTTACCAAATTTGGTAACGTAAATTTGTCATATAGCTAATAAGTTTTAACCATTGTTATTAAAGTGTATTTTTTTATCAATAGATATAAAAAAAGATATTAATACTTTAAGCTTTCATTGGACAGAATTGTCTTCATTCATTAAAATTTTTTTCCTAACAATAATAAATATTATTTATTTCATCGAATAATAATATTAAACAATAAATAAAAAGAAAGGGTACCTACATGAGACCCGTTCAATAAGCGTAGCGTGTGTTTGTAATGAGTGAGTTCAAATAAAAACAAATAAAAGGTATTAAATATGAATAACATGATTTTATGAGAAAAAATATATTTAAAGGTAATAAAAAATTAATAATATTATATTATATTATTATAATTCTCACAATAATTAAAGTACGTATATATTATAATCGTACTTACGTCATTATTTTATTATTATTAATTAAAAAAAAAATATTTGTTTTATTTGGTTATTACGACTTGTATAAACAAGGAACTAATTCTTATTTTATTGGTAGATTATTTTTATTTTTAGTTGTTTTTATATTTAAATTTAAAACCAGTTTAAGGAAATGTATTTTGGAAACTATTAGTTAATATTGTAATTAATATTTGAATAATACAATATTAATAAGTTTCTGTATGAACACCAAAGTATAAAAAAAATTGTTTTCATAAGATAATTATTATGTTACCGAGGGCATTGGACGTTAAATTGTAAGCATACAAACTCTGGTCAAAACGAACGTGTCCCTGATATCCGTATTTGTTTTCAAAACGTTCATGAAAATAATCTTTATTTGTATACGATGAAAGTAAAAATATTTGTTGTTTTATCAATTAAATATTCAATCAAAACAAGGTTCCAAGATTGGAATTTTAACAAGACCGTGAAGATTATTATAGCACAGTAATAATAATAATAATTATTATTATAATTTATGAACAAAATAATTATTATGAACCATATTGCCCTTTTCATAGTAGACATTTCTGACTGGACAATTCGTGATTATTAATATATGAACGTCTTGATATCCATGAATATGCAACGCGAACAATGATTTCAATATATACACCTAAATATGTATTGTATAATATTGTATATCATAATAGTATAAATTAATATTTACCTCTGACGGTCGGTATAATATGTATAGGTATCTGTGTTCTACGCTCAAGATGGCTCGTCGGCCATAATATTATCTGCTGTTTATATTTTAAATTTATATATATTATATACACTGAACCGTATACCTTTTTTTTTTTTTTAGATTTCGCTGCACGGTTTGGCGGACGTACGATTTGGCGAGTTACGAAAACAATACGTTACGGTAAACACGGGCGAGGAAGTGGAACTGTTGTATACGACCCGTCAGATCATCGAGGACGTTTCATTGGTAGCTTTGGACTTTACCAAACGCGGATGTCTGTTGCGAGACGAGAAAAAGTTATTTCATCACCCCGTTTACAGTAAATCCGCTTGTTTACTAGAGTGTGCTTTGCGCCGACCCGAAATCTACGGTAAGATATTGAGGAAATAAATGTTCCAAACCGTATATAAACAATATATACATATATATAGTATATACTATGTATACATATGTATAGGATCTCCGTTCTCCCCTGGTAACAGTGGTCCTCATTTCGTGTGCAATACGTTTCGTTTGGACAGTACCTTCATAAAATGTATATGTACTTCGTAAGAAAAAAAAAAACCAACGTATTGTCTAGAAAACAATAAATAATCTGCGAACTGAACGATATACGAGCGTTTAATATCTATTGAGCAATACGTTTTTTCTTGTTATTAATTTTCTAGAGAACCAGCCGAAGATGAACGGAAATATATAATATTATATGTACCTACCGTTTTCAAAAGTACAATACAACGACGACACATTAATTTACACTTGTTTTAGATTTTACGACCATAAACAATTTACGATCCTGAAAATATACGATGTGATTCATCCCAATAAAAAATTTAAGGTTTAAGGGTTTTTATACTTGTTTTTTTACTATGATTGTTATTTTTTTTAAATTAGATTAAACACCATGTATTACAATATGCTTTGTTACCTAGTAATTTTTTTAAAATTATTTTTATAAGAAAATACACAGCCTGATCAATTAGTATAGTATATTAGTATAGTAGTTATCAAAGTATACGTGATATTTATTATTTTGATATAACTGATATAAGTGTTAGAAACCACCCGCTACTGATATTAGCCCGGGAATTGGTCCATCAATTATTTATTGTAAAATAGACTATAATATAAACATAGAATTTAAGCCGTAAGCATTAAAAGAGATAACAAGAAAATGCTCGGTAATGAGTTATTTGCATTTTGTATTGTTTAATAGTATAGTAATGAGTTGAGGTGGTCAATTAAGGAGTAATGAATGATTTTACATCATTTATTGAAGTTTGATAATGTTTTATTGCTATACGACTTGGAGAAAGCTTAAATTTTGTGATTAATATCAATAAAGGTAATTTAGAATATTGGTTTGTAAACAGAATAAGTGTCAAAATATAATTTACTGGTAATAGCCAATTGATGACTTTCATTTACAATAATCTTATTAGAAGTAGAATCACCACACCAAATGTCGCTAAAAATGTTTAGGTACACTGGAAAACCTTAAAAAGTATATAATATGAGGTTCAATATATGTTTTTCCTTACAACAATTTAAATATTTTAAAAATTTTGTTTCAATTTTTTTTTTTTTTTATTAGTGTTTAAATTTCAAATATTGACATTTTACAAAATTAGTTTTATGTGCTCATTAATTTATACGTCTTAAGAATCAAACGAAAATATCAATTTTAATACGTCTTAATGCTACAAATTATAATACGATGTTCTCCGTTTGGAATTTATTTATGATAAAACATAATATAAAAAATAATTTTATATCTTTCCAGTCCAGATTGTTTTTAAAAAATTCTAAAAACATTAATTTTTGGAAGTAGATTACTATGCAATGAAAATGGGATGAGAATACTTGGTAAATCACTTTGTTGGAAGGATTATGTTATTAAAATCAAATAAACATTGAATTATTTGTAATAATTTATTTATATATTAACACATAAAATGTATATTTTTCCTTTTACCCGAAATATATGAAAATATTTTAAATATCCAATAAAAACATGGTTATTGTTTGTGTTAATATATATTTTTGTTATAGCTAAAAATTACACATTATGTGATTGTCCTCCTATATGTGCAGAAATGGAAATAAATAACATATGGAATGGAACCCAGAGGTATGTAATAATAAGCTAAATAAATTTATATTTTTAAAAAGTATATTTGGGTTGAATTTTACCCACCAAAGAAAATAAGTTTCCTTAAAATGTGCTGTAAAATATACATAAACATTTAAAGAGTCCATCATAGAGATGTTATCGCTCAATTCCGTATAATATATACGTAAGGTTTTAAGTAGACCAAATTTTAAATCTATCATACTTGATACAGTAAGTATAATACGTTTTAATAATGTCTTATAATTCACATTAATTATTTCCACGAATCATGATACGAAACTAAACATTTTCTAGAAATACTCTAAAATATTGTATTAAAATTAAATTGTTTGTATGATAACATAAAAAAATAATTTTGACACAATATAATATGAATTTAGATAGCTATAATGAAATTATATTCAAATTTTCTGTATGGATATAAAACATTGTTGTATATTATCTGTGTGGGTAATAATTGGGGACCATTTTCAGAAAAACATTTAAAATTTTTGTTTTTTTTTTTTTTTTAGAAAAAAAATAAACAATCTATATTATCTATATGAGTAATGAGTATATTATGTGCGTTAAGAGAAAAAAAATAGAGGATAAGTTACATCATTTGGAGGAAGAAGCAACCCAGAGATGACACTTTCAATTTGATTTAAATCCTGCGTGATTTCATTCAGAAAAACATTTAAAATTTAAAAATCATTTTTTTTTTAATTTTAAATGTTTGGTGTTATATTTCTGAAATTCGAATTGTAAAATTTCTCCTCCAATTACCCTACACTAATCTCTTTCTTTATCAACTTACACTGAGAGAATACTACACAAAGACGGTGAGAAAAAGAAGAAATTAAGGTTCAAATATTGAATAAAATTTGTGACATTACCGATAATATGAAGTAGTAATACATATTTTAAGAAAGTCAGTGCCGAGAAGCAATGATGAGACAATTGTCAAAGACGTCATGGTCATATCAATGAAATTGTACATGACGAAGTGAGCATGAGTATCAAATTACACAAATAGATAATTTCATAATATATCTGATTGTGATTAAAGTAAGTCATAGAATAGAAAGAAGTGAACAAGTTTTCTTTTTAATTATATATCTATAAAATATACAGAAGCAACTTTAAATACCTTAATGTAAGTTTTGTTTCTCTGTTGCTATCGATTATTATCGTAACAATATATTATGAATCTAAGATATTTTACAAATTTTAATTTTAATTGTCTATAATATATTCATTGAATATGTGTGTAAATGTAGAAGTTAGAAATGTTTAGCTAAAAATTAAAATTGAAGCATGAAAGGAAAAAATTTTATGTATTGAATGTATAAGGTAAAAATTAAGAATTTGTATAGATCATAAAAAAATTAATATGTATATTGTATATATTTATAAATGTTTCATATTGTTTGTTCTCTATAAACTCAAAAAATAATTGATAGTATTCAGTACAATTTTTACGTATACATTTCTAGAGACTTTAAAATTTTACAGATTATTTTTTCAACTTTTTTAGGTTTTTTTTAAATAACTAGCACGTGAATTAAGTTTTGGTTCACAAAAATTGAATATTTAATTTTTATTTAAATGGTTATCATTTGGTTATAATTTATATTTATATTTTAATAAGTAGAATTTAATTTTGTACTAATGAATTCAATTACAATAATTACTTTTATAATTTTCATTTTTAATTCTAAACATGTTTTTGATAATAAGATAAAAATATCAATACCAATCTTATGAAAGTGAATGTACGTCGTATTTTATGTATAATAAGTTAAATTTGTTTCAATTGTTTAGTTAGTAGGGTTTATACGCAAAATCAGTTTTCGACCAAATCGATTTTTTTATATGGTTGTTATTCAAAAACTAATCACTGTAAATACTTGAAATTTTCACAAAATGTTTAAGTTATTGTTATCTATATACAGTTAAATTTTCAAAAATTTTTGACCCACTAAAATTTTCGATTTGTATGAGAATTTTTTTTTTGAGGTGTCGATAAAATAATTTCGGAAGACCAAAAAGTTTTGAAAATTTAATACAAGGTTCCTTATGAGTTGTTCTTATTGTAGCTAAAAAAATTAAAAATCGTTAGTCACAATTTTTTTTATAAGCATTTTTATATCGTATTTTTACGAAATCTGTGGAAAACGCGAAAATTTGCAAGTAATTTTGAGTTGAAAAGCCATAAAATTTTTTGTGCTTATAACTAAGGATTAAAAATACAACATTAAGTTTTCCATAAGTTTTTCTTCAAGTAGCTATAGAGAAAACTCGAAACATCATGATGTGAATGTACGTCGTTTATATGTATAATATGTTAAATTTGTTTCAATTGTTTAGTTCTTGCATAACATATATTTGGTTGTGTTTGTATCATATTTATTCATCCGATGCAAAATGAAAAACAATAGAAAAATTAATCTCGGGCAAAGTAGGTTAATACAGTTAATATTATATATAAATAACTTTGTGTTGAAACATTTACGTTAAACAGGTAACAAAAATTAAAAACCTTGCTGTTTAACAGCACACTATTTTAGTCAAGAAAAAATTTGACTCGTATGTAATTTACTTATAAGTCTAATAGTCTGTACTACAAAAATAAAGTATTCATAATTACATTGAAATTTGTTATTTTAAAGTACAATATCGTGAATAATAATATTAAATATTAATTGTATTATTAATCAATAATTTTTCAGATCGGTCGATAATGTTACAAGATGCATCCTTGCTATGTCAAAACCAGCAACGGAGCGATTGGTGATGAAAGCCAAAAAAGATTACTTAGATTTAATAGGTAAACCTTTTTTAGACATAAATTTAAAATTATCAGTTTTACGTGCAATTTTTCTATCGTACTTGAATATATATTATATAAATTTATTAATCAAATCGATTTAATAAAAAACTATGACACAAAAACATACTAGGTGCCAACTTTAATTTCATATTTAAATAAGCTATAATTTAATGATTAAGATTTCAATGGTTTGAACATTAAATTCTTAAATCTAAAGAGTATAATATAATTGTATAAAACATTATTTATTTATAATACTATCCAAATACTAAAATTTAATTTTAGTGCTTGAAGTTATTTTATAATTAAATAAGGTCGCAAAATATATAAAATATTTTTAGGAGTATACAATGTTTTTTCATAATCAGTGCCAAGTACAGGCCGAGTTTACCTTAACGTTTAGTACTGGCGATGACAACAATATTATAGCTAAAACTCGTACTTGTTAGAAATATGAATGTTTACATATTTTATTTTGTACATTTTAGGTTTTGTTTAATTATATGATATAAATATTTTCAATGAGTATACGCATACCAGTTTATTCAAAATACGATAATTATTAGGTACATGGTAAAATATTTAAAAACATTAAATTATTCAAAGATTAATTTTATTAACGATTTTGAGTTCAAAATGTTTTTCTACTATAAATTATACATAGGTTCAAAATTCGATATAATGTCAATTATATTAAAACGATTTTTGTTATGAACAACATTATATTGATACTTACAATTCACACTATAGTAATTATATGGGTAACATAAGTAAAACGCAATGTTTATTAATAACATAATATAAGTATTAATGTACAGATTAATGAATAGATAATAATTATTCATTTTGCAGTAAATTTAATACGGTTAATGTAATGGTTTTTTATAGTTTTTTAATAATATTATTTAAAAAAATTCATCATGGTTACATTCTAATATGTTTTGTAATGATTTCAGTTATCTTTGCGTGCATGCTACAATTGTTCACCGGAATTAATCTGTTAGACATTCCAAAATGTATATTTAAAAAATAATAATAAGCCCTGATATTATATACAACATATAATAAATTTAAGTTAAATTTAAAAACTTGATTACATTTTTACTATTTTATTATAATTCAACATTTTATAACTTATTAGATTAATAAAATTGATAATTGATAATTGTTTCCAATTTAATAACCTTGTATCGACTAATAGACGCTTATAACTTTAAGAAAGAAAAAAATGTAAAACTTGTATTAATTTATCATAGTACCTAAAGTTATAATAATAATATACACTATTTCTATTCAAGTGATATAAAATCAATAATATATTAATATGTGTAATCCTTTTTTCCAATATTTTTTATAGAGTATTGAAATAATTAGAATACCTATAAGTTTCAAAACTTCAAAAGTAAGTATACCTAACCTATTATAATAATAATATGTAAAATGTCGCTTAATAAAAATACGATGAGTGTATTATTATTACCGATAACTAGAAACCATGAACCATCGTGTGCTATTATTTTAATATTACTTTAATATATGATAGCCATCGACCAACATTTTAATGATGAAATGTGCATGTGTAATGTATAAATATATAAATAAACTGATAATAATAATAATATATTATTAATACTATGATATTTATGATATAGTAATTATATATTGACTGATTCGTAAAAACAATCAGTACTTATTTCAGTATTCACAAATAAATTGTAATTATTCAATTTGTGATATGCATTTTAGTAGGGGTTTTTTAAAACAACAGTATGCACTAAGTTTAAATTGTCTTGACAAGATTAATTTTATAATGTAATTTATATATTGAATTGAAATAATATTTTTCTTAAAATTTAACCATAAAAATTCCACGAACTGAGATTTTTTATGCAGCAATATTAACTTGGATAATTTACATAGACAATTATTATAATGGGTAACTAGTTTTCTCATAAAACTTTCTTGAGGTTTACTGTCAATAATAAAAAATTATCTATTGAATTTATATATAATATTATATAAATCATTTTAAATAATTGATTACAATTTATTTATGAACATCGAGGAAAGAGCTTCGAACTATGTTAATTAAAATGGACTGGAGAATTAACACTTCACCAGAATACGCTCCGAACAGTTATGTTGTTATTCTGTGTATAGCATATTATTTCATTTTTCTTAAGGCATCTTCGAGTTAGTCTTTTATAATTATAATTAAAATGTTAAAACTAATGAAAATTATTATGAAACATTTGTTTATGGCCAGATTTTTCTCGATCAAATGGGTGTATTTCCAAGATTATAAAACTTCTAGATAAAATTTGTTATTAAAAAAATAAAAATAAAAAGTACTCTTCAGTTTCACACTTTATATAAATCATAAATCTGTTAACACTTTTATTATTAGTATTATTATCCTGTAGTATTGAAAATGTTTTTTTTTATTCTTTATTGATATATCTCATTCTAGAAATCTTATAATATTCTTAAAAATATATCCATTCAATCTTAAAAAACCTGATGTTGTATAATAATGTCTTACCATTGAGATTATAATTAAAAAATTAAATGACTTATAATGTACATCTCTATATATATAAATGTGAAAATGAAAACCAATGTAAACCTTTGAGGCCTATGTTCTCGGAAACTACTGAACGGATCGTTATAATTTTTTTTTTTAAAATTGAAGAGCTAATTGCGGAAAATGTTTATAGTATTTGATCGACTCTCTAAATTAATAAACAAAAGAGTTATCAATTATAAATCATGGTCTGTTACCTAGACTATTATTATTATTATTATTATTTTATTTTTAGTAACAATAGTAACAATTTTAGATT